>VWZX01008833.1:690257-996683 GCA_013399015.1 Galbula dea
GCTCATGTCGAGCTTCTCATCCACCAACACCCCCAAGTCTCTTTCCGCAAGGCTGCTCTCAAGCCAGTCCCCACCCAGCCTGTATTGGTGCTTGGGATTGCCCCAACCCAGGTGTAAGACCTTGCACTTGTTCTTGTTGAGCTTCATGAGGTTGGCATGGGCCCACCTCTCCAGCCTGTCCAGGTTCCTCTGGATGGCATCCCTCCCCTCCAGTGTATCAATGGTACCACACAGCTTGGTGTCATCGGCAAACTTGCTGAGGGAGCACTCAATGCCACTGTCCATGTCTCTGACCGAGATGTTGAACAAGACTGGTCCCAGTACTGATCCTTGAGGGACTCCACTTGTCACTGGCCTCCACTTGGACATGGATCCGTTGACAGCCACTCTTTGCGTGCAGCCATCAAGCCAGTTCCGTATCCAGGGAGTGGTCCATCCATCAAACCCACATTCCACTAGCCTGGAGACCAGGTTGTCATGAGGGACAGTGTCGAAGGCTTTGCTCAGGTCCAGGTAAATGACTTCAGTTGTTCTTCCACTGTCTGCTGATGGTGGGTAATGAAAAAGTATGGGATAGTGTGCAACCTGAACATGATGCAAATGGTATGGAGTAAAGGTTGGAGAATGTGTTGTTTTGACTGGGATATGACAGCCTTTCCATAACATCTCAGTCTTCAGCAAGCAATAAACTTAGCAAGACAAGAAGTCAGGTCAGCAAATGGGTATGACTATCCTCTTCAGGTAGGAGGTATCATCTGCCTCTCCCTCTCAATGCCTCATTCTTGATTGAGGCTCAAGTGGATCTGATGATGGCTCTGAATAGTCTTGCATAACCTGTTGCCAGGACATGATATCCCTTTGGTAGTTGCAGTTCTGGAGACAAATAAGGAACCTTTCTTCTGTTTCTAGAAGCTACAAGTTTCCATCGTAACCCACTTTGGGTGTCTCCATGAACTTTTTTCCAGTGTACTCTCTCACTGTCTGCCTTCACTGCACTGTATGGTTCAGGCTCTTGCCTCTTTAGCACCTCTGAGTAGACCCAAACAGTCACCTGTTCTCCCTCCTTGGGCTATGCTGCTTTTTCATAACCTTCCACATCTCATACTCCTAGGAGCTGTGTGCTTGGTTGGACTACAGCTCACCTCCTTGCCCCACCACCAAGCATAAGACATAGACACTTGCCCTCCCTCCATTCCAAGACCTGGACAATGTCATAATCTCTATAGAGCTCTAACAGGGTCCTTGGCTTCATATGCCAAGAGCATCATCAGCCAGTAATGAGGTAAAAAGGTTTTTTTTTCAAAACCTTCTTATGGGCAAAAGGCAATGCACAGTTTTTATGGAACCAGGATTTATTGTTAGTCTAAGTAAAGTTTTTACAGTCCAATCAAAAATACAATTAACAACTATTGCCAGTTCATTTGCAAGGACAGTGACAGTCCAGGTCTTGGACTGGAGGAAGGGCATTTGTATTGATTTGTATATGACTGTCATTTATATGTCACATATGAAGCCAAGAACCCTGTTAGAGCTCTATAGAAATTATGGCATTGTCCAAGTCAATACAGAAAAACCTCATTAATAACACATTTTAAATTGTTCTGCAATTCCTCCTTCACACCTTCACATCACCTTTCTCTTTTACTCTAGTGTGTGGTTGCCTTTACAATGTCCTTCAGAAGCACAAGTTGATGGTTTCAGACTTTCTCAAGGTGAACGTGCCTGTTAGAAGGGGAGGATACAACAACTTGGTGCTCCGCAGGGCAGGAGCAGGGTGACCACGGCAGGTATGGCTATCTCTTTCAGGGGCTCCTCTTGGGACTCTACAGGGGCACTTCTCCCCTTCCCCTTGACACAAAGAGCTTTCCTCTTGCACCCCTGGGATCTCAGGCCACTGTCTCTGCCTGGCTGATTATGCTCCTTAAAGGAGTATCAGTCATGTAAGCAAGGCAGTTCCAAACAGCTGCTTCCAACCTGCTCCAACTAACTGTAGCAATCCAAAGTTACTCCATCCCCTTGAGAAACAACTGCCCTGCCCCTGCTGGGGCTGCACTACTGAGGGTGGGGAAGAGTGGTGTTGCAAAAGCAAACATTATTTCAAAGGAAAAGACATCATCGATCAAAAAACTCTTCTAAAATTAAACTACTCTTATGTTCCTGAAAAATGTCTAAATGCATATTATGAAATTGTAGATGTCTTGCATCTTAAATTGCAGATGCTTCCTATTTGATGCATAAATTGGTTATGAAGATGAAAGGCTCTGCAAATTGTCAAAAAAGTACTCTGCTTTTTGTTATTCTTTTAGTCAAGTAAATATGCATATTTTTATCATGAACAATACTTCTTTCCATATCTCAAAACATTCTTGTCCTTTAGAGAAAAACTGGCTATTGACCTGTAGTTGCACCTGAAGAGTCCTAAGATGATTCATTTCATTTTGTGACTCAGACATAATTGTACTTTTCCATACACAGTTTTCAATGTACAGCTTTTTCAGGGAAAAGGTTGGCCTCTTTTCAATTGCCATCAATCAAGGAGTTGATAGCAAAAGTTATGTTAAAATATAAATGTCACCATCTTCAACAAAAATAATTCCCTGAAGGATTCTGTAATTCACTCAGTGATGCAGTTTTTCTTGTTGACTCTTACTACCCCTTCCATAATGCTCTGCAGTTTTAATATGTTTCTGCATTCAGTGTAGGTGGCATAAAAAAAGAAATGAAATCTAGAAATCCTAGAACATTAAAACAATCTGGCTTTTTTAAAAAGAGGGGTCTAGTGTATAAGGGTATTTCTATAAAGAAACACCTTACATACAAATAATAATTTGATGTTTTTAGCTCCTTCTCACTGCAAATAACACTGTTCCTCCCAGTCTCTTACAGCAGAGCTAAGCAGCAGAGCTGTGTGAAACATTAATTTCACAGCATGAACTTAGTGAAAAGGAGCCTGATTTTGAACTTCATCATGTTGTGCAAATTTCTACAATGGAAAGAAAAAAATCATACAGGCAGTAACTTTGTCATCTCAGGTGATAGTACAAAAGCACATGGTTTATCACTGAACCCATCCTTATTTCCTGGATTTGGACATATATAACAACTGTCTTTTGATTTCAGATTGTGGTGACAAAAACCCCCACAACCTCACTATATGATCTTTTGGTTTCTAAACAGAGGAAACCAGGTATATGACAATTAGGTAATAGCAGTAGTATAATAGTGTAGTTTAAAAACAGGAGATATTGGAAAAAAATGGAGCTGAGTGTAATTTGCCTCAACAGGTAATCATGTAATATGATATTTGACCTCATTAATTTTGAAATATAATAGGACATGTATTTACTTAAAGTCAATATGTAGAATAAGGAATCTCAAGACAAGACAGAAAATTAAGTGATCGCTCAAGATACTTGGCAATTACGGTCCTAATTCCAGGAAAAAATCTAGATCTTCAACTTTAACTCCAATATACCAAGGAACAAGAACGAACATGTAACAAAATTATTTAAGCCCAGATATTTTTTCATAAGGAAATTATGCTACCAATTATTTACTCAAATTTACCCTTCCATGACAATACAGCAAGGTCTCCTACTTATTAATGGTAGAATTGATTTTACCTAACCATAATCACCTGAAAGTTAAGTGGCTATTCTTAGCTGATCTGCTAGGCACCCCTTCTTGACAGAGGAATTGATACGGATGCCTGCAGTGGTGATTAAACTCTCAAGTAAATAGTAACTAATACATTGGTTTTGGCTGCATTTCTATTACTTCAAAGAATTGCTTTCTCTGCCAAAACTAGATTAATGAACTACTATTTTATCCCTCCTGTTTTTATCCACTATTAGACATACTATTAGTAATCAATTTGTGGACATGAATTATAACCCTGCGAAAGTGTTGCAAAAAAGAAACAAAGTAGAAAGAAGTAATGAACTTCAGAATTGTTGATTCAGGTATTTGGAGATCTAGTCTATTTAGTTTTTCACTATTGGAGGGATTGACAAAACACTTGATCTGGCTATGAAGTGAACAAGAAAAGATTTTAAAAGATTAAAAGAAGGACTGTGGACCAGTCAGCCTCACTTCTATGCCTGATAAGAGCATGGAACAGATCCTTCTGGAAGACAGAGACTAGACAGGTGATTAGAGACAGCCAACATGGCTTCTCCAAGGGCAAATTGTGTCTGATTAATCTGAGGGAAGAAATGCCACCCAGAGTGACTTTAGCCGGCTCTAGGAATGGTCCAATGTGAATGTCATGAAGTTCAACAAGTCCAAATGCAAGGTCCTGCACCTAGGCCAGAGCAATCCCCAATATCAAACCAGACTGGAGGATGAATTAATTTAGAGAAGCCCTGTGGAGAAGGACTGAGACTTAAAAAATGAAAAGAGCCAGCACTGTGCAGTTGCAGCTCAGCTTCAAAAAAAGAAGTGTGGCCAGCAGGTTGAGGGAGATGATTATCCTCCTCTGCTCTGCTTTACTCTCATGAGACACCACTTGGAGTCTGCATCCAGATCTGTACAAGAACGACATGGACCTGTTACAGTCAATCCAGAGGAGGGACATAAAATTGGTCAGAGGGCTGGAGACCATCTCCGATAGAGAGAGGCTGAGAGAATTGAAGTTGTTCAGCCTGGAGAAGACAAATCTTCAGGGGTACTTTATTGTGGCTTTTCAATACTTAAAGAGAGCATATAAGAAAGATAGAGAGAGACTTTACCAAGGTCTGTAGTGATAATACAAGGGACAAAGGTTTTAAATTAAGAGAAGGAAGGTTTAGATTGGACATACAGAAGAAATGTTTTTATGGTGATGGTGGCAAGACGCTGAAACAAGTTGCCCAAAGAGACTGCAGATGTCCAATTACCAGAAGTGTTCAAAATCATGCTGGACAGGAGTTCCTAACCATGGCAAGGGATTGGACTACGTGAGCTCTTAAGATTCTATCCAACCCTAACCTTTCTGTGATTCTGTGAACTTTAAGTTACTGAAAGTGTAGTTATTTTAAATTTCTGTAATAAAGCTTTTAAAATTGAATACTTATTTTTTTATAGATTTTTATCTCCTTGCATTTTCTTCTTCAGTGAAGAAACAAACTTACATCAAACACAAGCTTATCTTCAAATGAGGGCTGGATAGATGGGCAGAGGCCAATGGGATGAGTTTTAATAAGGCTAAATGTAAAGTCCTGCATTTTGGGCATGACAACCCCCAGCAGCACTACAGGCTCGGGAAGGTGTGGCTGGAGAGCTCCCCAGCAGAGAAGGACCTGGGGGTGCTGATTGACGGCCTTCTGAACATGAGTCAGCAGTGTGCCCAGGTGGCTAAGAAGGCCAGTGGCATCCTGGCTTGCATCAGGAATAGTGTGACCAGTAGGAGCAGGGAGGTGATCTTGCCACTGTACATGGCACTGGTGAGGCCACACCTCGAGNTAAGAGGAGGATAGATGTGTCTCTTCAGGGGATGATTTAGGGGTAAGAGTAGTGTAGGGCTATCGGTTGGACTAGATGATCTTGAGGGTCCTTTCCAACCGTAATGATTCTGTGATTCTGTGAGTGTATACAATGCATAATTTACACAGTAAATTATGAAGTCTGGCATAAATATATGAACAAATTAAAGTAAGAGTGTGTGGAAAAGCACATCCACTAACACATGTGGAATACAGATATATAAATTTAAAAAAGAAAATTTAAAAAAGGTAGGTTTATGGCTGTTTCTTCAGAGTTTTGATTTCTCTTGCTTGTTCATTTTAGTTGACCTAAATTTTCAGACTGACAACCAAATTACTTCATGTCATCTAAGCTGTGATAACTGTTGTGTGTCTGTTCCTAGAAAATGTAAAGTAATACAGTATAGTTTAACTCTCACTCAAAGCCATTGATTAGGACAAATTCTAAACTTATTTAGGCTAATAAGGCCCTTTCAGCCTTGGCTAGAATGAGCTTTGGCATCTGTAACCCTTCACTGTACTGGGCAGATGGTAACACAACAGGAGAGGGTAGGAAGCCAAGTCTGTAGTGAAATAACACTAGCGTTTGCTTCATGTTAAGTGACAACCTCACCCTGAGATACTGTGGGGATTCATCCATGTAAAATGATCTCTCTGCCTGTGGTTCTTTGAATCACATGTTGGGATTCACAGCAGACAAGAAACAAGTTTTTATAAGGGTAGTTGAATCTGAAGGGCTTCAGAACACAGAGGATTTATTCTTCCCAGACCACTACTGGAGAAAATAGAGTCCAACTGAGTGGACTTTAAGACACAGCAGGTTACTCCATCACAGCACAATGGATGCATATGTTTCCCTCCTAAGTGGAGACAGTGGTGAGGCTGAGGATGTATTTCTGATAAACACACATATACTAGTATGCATAGACAGTAGTCATGGCAAGTCCCACAAATAACACAGAAAATGTTTTTTAACAAAATAGGTGTTAGGGCAGAAATCTCAAAGCATAGTAAGACAAAGATTTGCATTTAACTGATAAACCAGTAACATTTGAATATAAGTGAGAAACATAATCATATGGTTACAATAAAAGAATGAAACCAGAAAATAATTAAAATATTTGACTAAACATTTTAAAACAGATTTTAGATTTGATAGAGATTAGTCTTTGTGTTGCATGAATGGTGTTCTCAAAATACCTGTGACCATTAGAACAAACTAAATTTCACCTACAGAAAGAGTCTGTTCCATTTTCTGTGGAAATAAGCTTATGAATGAGTAATTCTGAGAAATTAAAGATGATCAAATATATCTAGTCTCTTATGAGCCTTTGTTTCTGTGAATAAAGTAATTTATTTTCAGGAATGTTGTTTGCACATCGTGTTGTTGCAACATAAGTTAAAAAGCATTACCCCCACAAAAGACTTGGAAAAATCTTGGCTGTAAACCTCAGACCACTTTAAACAGAAAAATACCTACCTCAGCTACATGCCCTGATAGACACAATATAGTATGCACATCCAATCACACTAACATCATTGAATTTCAAATAAACAATTGAGCAACAATTTCCCCATAGATATGCAAATTTCCCTTACCATATAGTAGAGTGAAAAGTAGTATGCACTTTTTGAATAATCGCTTAATGTTTAAAATATTTACTCAAGGAGAATAACTCCTGAATTCTAAATCCTTCTCAGTTTGATGGCTCAGACCAAAAACTCCTGCTTTCTGAGGGGATTTTCCTTAATACCATTTCTGCGGTTTCCTTCCAAGAGAAGAGACTGGAACCTCACTCTCCACTTTTCAAGTGCTCCAATCATTAGACTACATAAAAGTATGCAACATTTCTAAATGGAAAGAGAGGTGGCAAATGAGAAAATGAATGAACAAAATAACATCTTTAGGGAGAAACTCAGTTTTGTGAATCTTATCCTGACTGTCATATTTATAATTTTTAGGCACTTGATCCCCAGAATCAACATCTTATTAATTTAGATAAGAATCCATTTTCTACCGTTTCACAAAGAAACAAACAGCTACTTCAGTTCCGTGAAGTGTTGCCCTTTGAATCATCAGTGATGATTGTTCAGCTCTTGTTCATGTTAGAGGTTTAAAATGAGAGGCATTAAACCTATATGTTAAGGAAAAGTAAAGAGGACCCTGGAATTAATTAATAATTTATTTTATCTTCAACGCTGTAGAAAAGAATTAAAAACCTTTGAACATTTAGTTAAAAATCTAAACTTAAAAAAAAAACATGGAAAGGCTAAAAATAAAGTTGTCAAGATTCATCAAATAGGGATTTGTCACAAATTGACTGTGTCAAACTAATGTAATTTAGTCCTTTCATAGAAAATGTGGCAGAGCTTATAAAATGAATAATAAAACTGATTCACTTTGACTGTAGTGGAACTTTACTTCCAAATGATATTTTCATAAAACTTCCTGATGAAATAGATGAATAACTGAAAGGTAGGTGTATAATCAATTGAACTACTTTACTTGAAGCATAGTTGTACTATCTGTAGCAGTTATATCTGCCTCCACAGAAGTATTAACAACCCATGGCCATAGACATAGCCTGAGACAAGGGAGCTGAGGCCTGCAGGAAAGAGTGTGGTGTCTGTGAACACCTCAGATGGCTGTGCTAGAACACCACATTGGAACCTGTGGCTCCACAGAATAAGAGAATCACAGAATATTAGGGGTTGGAAGGGACCTTGAAAGATCGTCTAGTCCAACCCCCCTGCCACAGCAAGATTCCCTAGACCAGGTCACACAGAAACACCTCCAGACAGGTTTTGAATATCTCCATAGAAGGAGACTAAGCTAAGGAAAAGGAAAAATAATAAAAAAACCAAAAGGAAAAAACAAAAGGAAAAATAATAAAAACCCAAAATTAAAATAAAAAAAAAATTGAAAAGGAAGAAAGTAGGAGGCTAACAAACTCAGTTGGAATGGAGAAATAAAAGGACGAAGTTCACAGCTTGCAGCCTAAGGCTTCATCAAATTTAGTTATTAATGTTAAGCAAGTAATATATCAAATTGTACAACAGTCAGGTGAAATATGCAGAGACTAAATTTTAGACTGTTTGTTTTCCTCTATAAACACAAAATTTACATTAAGATCAAAATACTCATGACTATTCTTCTCCAGCTCCTATGAAACTATACATAGCATTAAAACAGAAAAGTGAACAATGGACAGTGAATCTAGAGAAGGTCCTGTAGAGAAATAGGTTGTGATCTGCAAAGGAGTATGAAATTGCAACTCCTGCTTCCTGATAAAGTAGTCAGAAAACAGATAATTACTCTGCATTTAAATAGTTCAATAGAAAAGTTACCAAAAGGATGATTTCTAACACCATCACAGTGTTTAAACTAAGATGAAGAGTAACTTCTGAGTGGGTTGATCTACTGCATTCTACTGATCATTTCTAAGCATCTTGTTCACAGAGTGAGAATATTAAGGCAAATCATTTCCTTTTTCCAATAGTGATGGTTTATATATATAGAGAGAGTTTAGTTTGTATCAGAACATATTTTCTGAAGTAAATCTCCCACAGTTTCTCATTTACGGTGCTACTCTGCTTTGATTTACACTGCAGACTGATTGTGGAGCCTGCAAACAGCCTTTCTTTCAGTTGAAAACAAACAGGGACAAAACTGAATGGGCTCCATTCTTTTATTTGGATAAAGCTGTTCTCAGATAAAATCTTTTGAAAGGCTTATACTCTACCAAGACAGTCTTATCACACTACGCCGTTTTCCAGTATAAAACAGAACCTTAGTCATGCTGTGTATTTTAACAATCCCCTGCCCAATTTATAGATACTTGAACTGACCTGAAGCAGGCTGTTCAGAAAACAGCATTTCCATATGAAACATGCTACAGGAAAGATCAGTCTGGTTTAGACTGAGACATTTTCAGATACCACAATCCCAGGGGCCACAAAGGTACCTAACACAGATATTTACATTTTCACACTTAAAAATGAGAATAGGCATGCTTAAGATGCTTGCTGAATTGGGGACCTTACAGCCTAACACCTCCACTAAATGTCAGCTAAGTTAAATGGAAAAAAACAATAAATCACATCCCTCACACACAAGTCCTCCCAACTCTTCTTTAATATTGTGCATTGCAAATCATTAAAATGAATGTTAGATATTTCTGATACATTTTACCTAGGCAAGTTGAAACACCCTGGACACGCTAGTCCATCACAACAGGTATTTCATGATATTCTGTACAGTCACAATATATCCACAGGTTCAATGGCATTTATCACACACTAAGATTAGAAGCAGCAGAGGTCAGTTAGATAGGCTTTGAAGTCCAGAAAGGAGATTATATTTCCTGAACTTTTTGGGTAGGTTTAATAAGATTTAGGAATCTTATGTCTATATTGCTATAAATACCAATTCAATTTCTTCACAGTGCTGATAACCTGGTGAAAAGATTGTACTGAAAAGGAGGCCAGAACCACACATCGGGGTAGAAAATGAGTTATAGTCACAGCAATGATTGTACATGAGTACATGACAAGAATTTTTTAAAATTACCTACGTTACCCATTTGACTAGATAATATAAATCAATCTTGAACATTTTGAAGACCCAACTGAATCAAATCCAGAGCAACCTAGTCTGATCTCATAGCTAAACTACTTTGAGCAGGAGCTTGGGCTTTGTCTTACTAAAACTTGAAATACAGGAAGAAACTCTAGAAATAAAGGATCCTTCTATTTGAAACAAAATGAAAGTGTGTAACCTTCAATTTATTCCTAACTCATAATATTGTGAGTTAGCATCTCTCTGTGACTTTTAATCCCATGTATGGAACTAAGTACAAAAAGATGTGTCATATTAATATTTTGTAATGTTAACATTAAAAAAGTGTTTAATGCACAGCTTTAAGCCAACTTTTATCTTAATAACATTTTAGAGTGCATTTTAATTTAGAAAATGGATAATATGTGAAAGCAGAGACATAAAGGGATTTTTTTGTTGTTGGTTGGTTGGTTTTTGTGTATCTCTTTTGTATTCATAAACTTTCAAAGTCCAATGAAAATGTAAAAGTAGTAATAGAAGAGGAGACTAAAGGGTGACCTCATCTATGCTTTTAAATATGTGAAGGGTGAGTGTCAGGAGGATGGGGTCAGGCTCTTCTCAGTGAAGCCCAGTGACAAGACAAGAGGCAATGGTTGCAAGCTGAAGCATAGGAGGTTCCGTGTGAATACACGAAGAAATTTTTTCCCAGTTCAGGTGCCAGAGCACTGGAACAGACTGCCCAGAGAGGTTGTGGAGTCTCCTTCTATGAAGATATTCAAAACCCATCTGGATGCCCTTCTGTGTGACCTGGTCTGGGGAATCATGCTGTGGCAGGGGGGTGGGACTGAGGTCCCTTCCAACTCCTAACATTCTTTGATTCTGTAAATTGTCCACTCATATTCCATTACTGGACATAGTGCAGGCAGGCTCTATGTTGTAAACACAGACTTACATATTGACTGGACTTGTTATTAAAACTTACATGTATATAAACATAATGTTTGTTTTTAAAGTTTTATAAGAAAGGAGGAACATTTTGTATTACCAGATAATATTTTTCATTCCTTTTTGAGAAATATACAGAGGTATTCAGTACCTACAGTCCTCATGCTGAAATAGTTTCTCATTATGTGCTTCCTTGAAGGGATACCAAGGGAACTAAGCAAAACAGATAGTAGCATTTATGAAAAGTAACAAAAATGCTCTTCAGAGATCTTTTTTTTTTCAAAAAAGAGAGAAATATCAGGCTTTCACGAGTGAGCTTTTTTTTTTCATTTTTATTACACTTAAAATCCTTCTACTAATAATTAAAAAGAAAGACAAGTTCACTACATTAGTAGACACCTTTTCCTGGATAATATTCTAATTATTCATATCCTTACTGAATAAAATAATTCTTCTGTTCTGCTCATTTTCCAAGGAGTGAGTACAAGAACTCAGCCACCTGCTTATCCACAGTTTTTCATTGTTACCACTCAGTCAGTGAAGAATGCAGCAGAAGAAGAAACAGTAAGTTATGTGGCTGAGCACTACATTGAGGTGGACAGGGAGTTCCAAGAGCCAGGGAAACGAGATGGGGAACAGAGATATCCACCAGGAGCTGAGCTAGAGCCCACTGGGAATGTGAGTGGCCAGGAGCACTGTGAAGAGACCATAACATATCTTTCAGGCCATGGCACAGGGCAGTCTGCACAGCAGAATATGCGAGATGACCTGCAGAGAGGACCTGACATCATTCTCATAGATCTGCAGCCCAGGGAAGTGCTTTAGACTTCTCTCCTAAGGAGGCTCCAACATCCCTAAAGAGAACCAGTGACCAGAAGCCTCTCCAGGTAGTCACCTATGCCTAAACAGACTTCCTAAGGATCAAAAGAGCTGCCCAGACTCTCTGCTGGGGGGAACTCCAGAATCTGGAATTGCCTTTAAGGCAGCTAACCCCAACTGCTCACAGGAATATTCCATACCATAGGACATTGTGCTTAGCAATGAAACCTGGGGAAAGAAGAAGGAACAGATACATTCAGAATTACAATGTTTTTCTTCCCAAGTACCCGTTGGGTGTGATGGAGTCCTGCTTTCCTGGAGATGGCTGAACACCTGCTTGACAGTGGGTAGTGCTGAACTGATTCCTTATTTTACTTTCTTGTGTGCGTAGCTTTTGCTTTCTCTATTAAGCTGTCTTTATCTCAGCCCACAAGTTTTCTCACTTTTACCCTTCTCATTCTCTCTTCTAAGTCACAAGAGGAGGAGTAAACAAGCTGCTCTGTGGGGCTTAGCTGCCTACCACGGTTAAAACACAAAAAAATATTTATATTAGACCACCACAAAATACTTTCAGTAGTCCAATTATCTTCCCACCTTGATGAGAAATTCAGAGAAATATACATTCTCACACAGAGATGAGGCAGAAATCTAAATAATACCCTCTAGAGGCACACAGAGAAACTGCATCCATTTTTCATTAAATACATATAAAATTTAGGCATTTTGGTTCATTCGTCAGAAGGCAAGTACTTAGCTTTTTAGCTCTTTTCAAGATCTATTTAGAATTCGAGATCTTGTCAAGTAACACTTGTTACAGAAACATAGAAGTGCAATAAGGTTTGCCATCCTTTGAAGAGAATTGTGGGAAGTAAAGACAAGGTGTTAAGAAATGTGGAGTAAGCTAACCAAGTAACTGATACAAATTTGATTTGGAACATAATGAGAAACTACCAAAATGTTTCAAATGCTATGGGGACAGACGTGGGAAGGATGGCAGATAAATGATTTTAGCAGCAGCTTTTTGGATTGCAAAGATTTAGAAGCTGAATTTTGAAATTTTACACACGAAATACGACTTAGTTTATAAAACATGCTTATGAAAAGTTCTACATTTTTGTGACCTATGGGGTTTTCCCAGCTGTACTCTCTACAGTATTAGAAACTTACTGAGAATCAAAACTGTACATGGTTATCCTACCTGGTTTAGATTTTCTCTTCATTTTCTACAATGTGTGGTGCTTCAGTGGGATTTTTAATTCAGAAATAACATACTCTAGCATGAATTGTTAAATCCAAGTAAATAAATTAATTCTGGGCAGATTTTTCTGGTTTTTGATATCAAGATGTCTATAGATATTAGTAGATGTGAGTTAGAAAACACAAAACAAAACCACACAAACCCAACAGCTCTTAGACACTTTGGTCATTTTAGTCAACTAAACTAATCTTCTTACTAAAACTGCCACTTCCATTTCCTTATTTTAGACAAAAGTCCTGGTGTGGCGCAGTATTAGAGTCTTTTTTGGGACAACATAACTTAAACGATCACTAACTAATGGAAATTCTTTGAACAAAATGTAATTCTTACTTTAATGCTTATTGAAAAGATTATATAATTATGGCAAAATAACGATTGGGAGATCAGGTCATACTAATATGTCATCTTAAAATGTATCTGAGTACAAAGGATTATTCCCTCAATAAAACTGAAACAGAAATAAAAGTGGGCACTGTTAAATGAAACTGACTCGTTTGAACTTAAAGTTCAAGGAATTTCTTCTAATCTGTTTACTTGTTGCTGCTTCTGTTTGCAGGTCCAGCCAGTGGAATAAGGTGAGGCTCATATGCCAGAGATACAGCTACACGCATAATATACACAGAGCACTTGTATAGGTTATGTAAGTGCAATACCTACAGTCCTTTCCCTCCAGCTGATCAGGATGGAAGCTTAGGAGTGAACATATACACATATTCTTCTTTAATTCACAGTCACTCCCACATTTATGGAACCCTCAAAATGTGGACCAGACTATAATAATCTGTGTCTAAACCCTGTTTATCGAGGCCCCAGCTTCAATCTTGAGTCTTTCCAAACTATGATCTCTTTCTACTTTGCCAACTGGTGCAGGCTAAGGTTCCCTAACAAATCCCACACACAGAAAGTAGAACAACATCACACACTAAATAAGAACATAGTTTAATAATAAAACAGGACAAAATGCATTGACCAGGAACATTGCTTGGTCATGCAAACATATTCAACTGCAGCATATTTACTTGTGACTGATCCCTTTTTACTTCTCTCCATTTTCACACACTCATTTGTCCCTGATCGACCTTGATCTGCCCCTTTTGCTCTTCTCCTGAACATCTCATACTAAGTTTTGTACAGTCCCATGATCAAATAAATTTCCTATGGTAAATTCTAAGTGATCACACAAGTACCCACAATTGCTTCTTAATAGGTTCTGCTGTGAGACCTGTGATCATTTTGTTCCTCTGTCCTTCTTACCATCTACAAAATTCTGGCTGAATATCTCCAAGGCTACAGTTGAGAGGTTCCTTCAATGGCCTTTCAGTCATTGTGCTTAGAGCTCTGGTCTTTACAGTATATGTATATATAAAATATTTCTAACATGGTTTCATTTGTTAGGTTTCAGCCAACTGATCAGTTAGCTACTTACCTACCAAAACTGGTGAACTCATTTTCCAAGTCAGAAGACAACTTGCCTACTAAAACTGTTTTGGAAGATTGAAGTCTCTCTTTAATGTTAGCCTTTCATTCACATCTATCAGAATTTTACACCACACAAAGGAATTGTCACAGATACCTAAATGTAAGCAGAATGTAAGCACTACAGCCCTTCAAAAACACCGAGCTTTTCCTTTGTATTCAGGATTTAATAACACTGCTTTACTAAAAACTTGAAAGATGAGATTCACTTTGAGAATATAGGTGTGTATAGCTAGGTTTCTAAATATGCACATCTACAAATATAATTGCAATTGAATCTGTTCAGTCCATTCTGTAAATGGAACCCATGTAGCTCTTGACCTGCCCTTAGACACCTACAGGTTGTCAGCTTTCTGGACTCTACTGACTGTGTTCTAGACTCCAGTGACTGCGTTCATTTGGGATATACTCACTTGCCTAAATATAGGCATTTAGTATTCCTTCAAGAAGTCTCTAAGACATCCTATCTGGCTTTCAGGTCCTAAGACAAAGAGGTAAGGATCTCTGATATGTCCTAAAGCATGTCAAATAGCCCTGTAGATAGTTTGGATGACCTATGTCAGTTCAGAGACAACTGGATGCCTAATTATGGCAACTGCATTGACTCTTTCAGAGACTAAATTATAATTCCTGAATAATATACCACAGCATAACTTACTGCTTTTCATTTATTAAGAATGAAGTACAAGAAAATGCCATTTAATATTTTATTTTTGTTGCCCAAAGCATTGACGTTACAGAAATCATTGCTATGACTAACCATGAATTATTAAAACAAAGGCCTGGAGGGAAGTCCAGAAACAACTAAATTTTTGCATAGTAATACATCCAAAAGAGAAACCAGTAATAAAAAACCTGAAATATAAGTCAGCTACCTATTGATACAAACAATATAAAATTGACATATATTTTCTAAATATCTGTTCATTGTTTATGTATATACCCATTTCTGTGTGTGTAAAAGAGCTTCAGAAAACTTATGTTAGAAAAGAACATTTTTTGTTTAAACAGATTAAAGTATCTGTTTATGCCCAAAGAAGATAATGGTGAAAAAATAAGAAGTGTACTCTCATGTTCAATGTTAAATAATAATTTGCCGCTTCTGGAATTTCTCTGAAATAATTTGACTTTTTTGTACACTAAAATAACAAATTTGAAATGGAAGACCAAGTAAAGTATTGTATTGTTTTAACTGGCAATGGTTTCTGACAGTCTTCCTAGTTACAATTCGTTGCTGCATCTAAGGTCAGCATTCCATATCTTTTTATGAGTCAGTGTTCTAAGAACCAAAACAATTATCTAAAAAGAAAGATGCATCCCCCATGATTAGGTAATAATACAGATTTTGGACTAAAGTTTGAAGTGTATTCAACACTTTCTCCTTTCTGTGACTTTCCACTTTTCTTCTGTTCCATTTACATAGTGGTCATAATGACTGTTTTTAACTTCACCTGTCCTTCACAACCTGCAATGTAGCAGTCTATATCTGGGCTTGTAATTTAGGTAGCACTTAAAATCAATGGCAAAATATAGTACTTGTCTGAAATGATTCACCAGACCTATTTTAGTTGTTAATGTAAATATGAAATCTCCTTTCTCTCATTTAATGGAAATATTGCTACTTCCGTATCGACAGAAAAGGTTTTTTTCGTGAGTTACATTATAGTAATTATATCTAATATCTACAACCTGTAATTATTATATTTTTCTGTAACATTACCCTTGACTCTCAAATACAAAACAACAAGCAAATTTCAGCGAAACTCATCACCCAAAAGGTGATCATGCCCATCATACTTTATTTTTAAGTTTTGTAATTGCTAGAAGTTGTTAACTCTGCTTTCTGAAATTACTTAATTATCATCCATATTATATGAAACTAATTCTGGAAACTGATAATTTAATAAGTTAGCATACCTACTCAGGTCACTTCAGTGTTCACTTTCACTTAGTTACTCAAACACATCTTATATACATTGTCCATAAAATGGAATTAAATGAGATGCCATTAACTTCTTAGGCTTCATAATAATACTAATAAAATAGTAGTTTTAAATAACCAGAGATTTAAAACTGAAAAAATATTGGCAGAAACCAAAATCAGTTTTACAAAAATTATGAATTAAACTAAAAAAGACACAGAATCTAAAATAGTTCAGAGCAAGAAATTACTCTCAAGTAATTTGTTTCTCTCAGGGTTATCCATTCCAGTCTACTGAAGATGTAAAAATATGCCCTTCTTCTTTGTACTGTGCTGGTAAATATAAAAGCAATTTTTATTGGGCTAAAGAGTTAAACACTCTAACAGGATGCCTAGAGAGGTGGTAGATGCCCCAAGCCTGTCAGTGTTTAAGAAGTATTTGGATAATGCCCTTAATAACATGCTTTAACTTGATCAGCCCTGAAATTCATCATGCATTTGGAATAGATAAGCATTTCAGGTCTCTTCTAACTGTAGTAGTCTATTCTATGCAATTTTAAACAGATATTTGATGTTATGTGAATCAGAATATTTTTGAAATGTTATAATTATTAACACCAGTAATGTTCTCTATGTGCTTTAGTTAGAAAAATTATTTGCTTGTCTTGAAAGAACACCACGAAATAACCAAAAATGCAAACTGAACAGTCTTGCACACTGTTTTTAATGAAGAAACAAAACTGAGATCCAAATAGATTAAAATTTTAAAACTAGGGCTGTCTTTATTTTCTATCAGACATCTCACTAACTTTGACAATGTAATACACTGATATATACTGAAGAATGTGCTATATTTGGCTACCACAGATGTCTCTGTAGGTGTATGTGAAGAGAACCCTTCACATTATCTTTGAATATTGAACAGTATTTAAGTTAACCTACTAACACTTTTTTTTTTTTATTATTTCTATTACTATCAACGTTGGGTGATTATAAATTCTTAAACTATTTTAACATTCAGAAGCATTACTCCACTCATCCTAACTCCCCCCTGAATATTTAAATTCAGGAGGACTACTAGCTGTGACAAGTCCTCTGTTATTTCAGAAATCGAAGGAACAGAGGTTCCCTCAGGTGACCAAAAATCACATCACTTAAAACTTTAAAGCTCAAGGGAAGTACTTTGAACATGCTACATAACAAATTGTATTTATTAACAAAACAAAATATGATTTGTTGTTTGTTTTTTCCAGTAGCCAGTAAAATATATATACATATTGAAATTATACCAGGCCTGAAGAAAATCACCACCTTCTAATCATTCAGTACTGGTTACATTATAGGACAAATTTCCAGGTTTCTTTTTCCCTCTCCTGTCTGCAGCCTGCTCAAGCATGAGCTCTCTGGGGACTGCAGCTTCCCTCAAGGCATGTCCACCTGCTCCAGCATAGAGTCCTTCATTGCCAGCAGTGTAGATATCTACTCCACAATGGTCCTGTGTGGGCTGTAAGAAGCCTACCTGCTTCATCATGTTCTTCTCCATGGGCTGCAGGGGAATCTCTGCTCTAGTGCCTGAAGTACCTCCTCTCCCTCCTTCTTTCATTTTGATGACTACAGAGTGATTTCTCTCATGTTTTTCTCAGCCCTCTCTCTCACAGATACTGCACAGTAGTTTTTTACTCTTTCTTAAATATGTACAGAGGTGCCACCAGCACTGCTGATGGGCTAAGCTTTGGCCAGCGGTGGGCCTGCTTTGGTGCTGGCTTAAATTAGCTTTGTCAGTCATGGGGGCAGCTCTCTTCTTTTTTTTTTTTCTTGTATTCACATGGAACCTCCTATGCTTCAGCTTACAGCCATTGCCCCTCATCCTGTCACTGGGCTTCACTGAGAAGAGCCTGACCCCAACTTCCCGACACTCACTCTTCTCATATTTATAAGCATAGATGAGGTCACCCCTTAGTCTCCTCTTCTACAAACTGAAGAGACCCAGCTCCCTCAGCCTTTCTTCATAAGGAAGATGTTCCACCCCCTTAATCATCTTGGTGGCCCTATGCTGGACTCTTTCCAGCAGTTCCCTATCCTTCTTAAACTGAGTGGCCCAGAACTGGACACAATATTCCAAATGCAGCCTCACCAGAGTAGAGTAAAGGGGGAGAAGAACCTCTCTCGAACTACTAAACACACCCTTTCTAATACACCCCAGAATCCCATTTGCCCTCCTGGCCAAAAGAGCACACTGCTGGCATATGGTCATTCTTCAGTCCACCAGGACCTCCAGGTCCCTTTATCCTTCACTGCTCTACAACAGGTCAGTCCCCAACCTATACTGATACATGAGGTTGGTCTTTCCCAGATGCAAAACTTGACACTTGGCCTTATACCATCCTTTGAATGGTAATCAGAAACTGGAATTAGTCTAAAATTATTTTGGTTGCTTCAGGTTAGATTAACAACAAATGTATGTGGACTGTGTAAGCCAAATGCTTCAGTAAAAAACACAAAAAATAGACTGTCCTGATATCATAGGAATAATTGAAACATGGTGGAACAAGTCACATGGCTGGAAGAGAGACTGGCATATCAGGAAAGCCTGAGAGAATTAAGTTTGTTCAGCCTTGAGAAAAGAAGGTTTAGGAAGACCTTACCACCATGTTCCAGTATTGAAAGAGTGGCTAGGAAGAAGTTGGAGACACTCTTTTTACAAGGAATCATATGGAAAAGGTAATGGGTAAAGGGTACAAGTTACTCCAGGGAATATCCCAATTGAACACTTATTCATGTACAAGCAAAACTGTCCAGGGGAGATACAGATACAGTAGCTTCAAAACAGCAAAATAGCAAAATAAATATCTCATAAAAAAGAAGAGGTAGATTGGAATGAAAAAAAAAAATACTGTATTATGGAGTAAATCCCATGGATGGTTTTTTTCCTCTGTATAGCTCCAAAGAAATGTCTAGATTTTTATTGATATTTCATGTTTGTGGTAGAGCTTTGCAACTTTTCAGTCAATGATGTAGGAAAATGGAAATTTCCAGGTAAACAAATTACTGTGGAAGTATTTAATCTTGCCTAATTTTGTCTTTCATCTATTCTAATTCTTCTACACTCCTATAATAAAAAAAAAATTTACTTGCAGAGATATACTTAGTTCAACCAAAAAAAAGTTTAAGGCAGAAAAGATTAACTAATTGGAAGAGGCAATAAATTTTCATTAAATATAGAAAGGGTTTCAATCTCTAACTTAGACTACATGACTGATTTCTGGAATAGAATATCTGAAATAATGTAAAATGAATCCCATTAATGGTTAGTTCTTATCTCTATCCCCAGCAATTACGGGAGAGAGATTTACTTCTAAATGTTGATTGATTCTATCCAAGGTAGCCATCTAAGACAAGCAAAATAAATTGTCTCCTGAAGATTTATGTATTTTGAGTATGTATGTACTTATACAGCATATTTGCATGTTTAAGATTCTACCTAGTCTGCCTTGCTTTTGGCAGCTAAATATAGGTGAGTAGAGTAACACTACAGGTTTCAACAAAAGAAAACCCCCAAATTTTGTGTGGTACAAACTATACACAGACTGAGAAAGTGGCTTTCCATTTTATGATTGCTACTTTTTTCAGATTACATTGTTCATTTATTTTTCTTTCATAGGCATATTATTTATTTAATTATTGGTCTTGATTTAGACATTTTGTTTCTGGTTACATTAGCAAAAATGTGTACACAAGGATTACAAGGAAATGTTGCCTAAATTAACACAGCAGTATTTACGCATTTTCTTGGAACAGTGTAGCAATCATATCCCTTTTAAACAGGAAAAATAGATTGTGAACAAAGGCATCAAAATGAGTAACAGTGAAATCCATACATGCATTTAAGATTTTACTCAATGTCATAAATTTATTTCAAATAGTCAAAAGCAAATGCAAATATTTTTAAAACTTTCAAAGGAGACTGCTGGAATATATTAAAGCTTCTTATATCTTAGCAATAGTTACAATTTAAAGTTTAAATTGAACTTACAAATTTAGTGAATCCATTAAATACTCACTGCTTATGTATAAGAATTCTCATGTTCTGTGTGAAAATTCACTGCTATGCAGATAAACCAAAAAGGTTTTCAAAGGAACTTTACACTTTGTCCAATATCCATGGTAGTATATCACACTTAAACTTTGTGAAACAAGCTAAATTTTCTCTTGCTATAATTTGATGCATAGATACTGACCTCTGCAGAACTGAAGAGAGCTACACATTAGCATTTCAAATAAGTTTGATCTGTATTACACCATGAAATTTTGTGTATTACGTGCAAAGCTGGATAGAAAGAGGTCTTATACTTCAGACTTGTCATAGCTGGTGCTAACAGTTTGTACAGACATGATTTGGACCTGATTCTATAATTTTTCTGTTATAAGAAATGTATGCTTATTCCAACTTTTAAAATCCGTCTGTTATCTTTTGACTCAACTGTTTCAAGTAAATAAGATTAGAGATTTGCCATTTACTATACCATATGGTCATTATGCTTTTTACAGAGACAAAGGAGTATGGTGCAGAAAAATAGAAGAAAGACAGAAATTAATATTTGCAAATTAAGACTACTCCAGACTTGACCTTCTATAGAGAAATGAGGTCTCTGCATTCAGCAAACACCAATTTGAAACTTTATGCAGATGTATGACATAAAAAGGATACTAAAACAACTTTCAAATTAAAATATTTTCAGTCATCATCATCACCATCAAACCTCATCAAAATCATCAAAAACATCAAAATCATCAAATCAAATGTGGAAAGAAGGAAAAGTATATCTTTTTAATTGTGTAACATAAGGAAATCTAAGAAACTAAAAAACTATTTAATAATATTCGTCTTTAAGCCTAGTTTTTAACTATGAGCTAAAATAGAACTCTTCCACATTACCTCTACCAAACAAATTTGTCAAGCAGTAAGGAGGAGTTATTGTGCTGGTCTAGTTACTAGTAATAGTTATGCATTATAACCTGGGAAAACACAGAAGGTCTTAGGGATCTCTGATGTAGATGACTACTGTTGTCCTCCGCTCTCCCCGTGTAGCAAGTAATAACCCTTTGTGTCACAAAGCAAGAGCACTCTGAGATCTCTCGAGGACGTAGGCCCTCATTGCAGCTGCCACCACCCTGAGGCTGAGGGAGACTATTTACATGGGTTGGTGGACCCCAGGGACAAAAGCAGGAATAAGTAACACAAGACAAGAGGGGCTGGCATTAGTTGCTTTTCTTGTCTAGCAAATGTAAAGTTTCTTAGGGTATCTAAATGTCTGCATAGGCCTAGCAGATAAAAAAGAAAATAGGGGAAAGAAAGTAATTTTCTGTACTGCCAGCTGGAAATGAGCTGGGATGCCCTAGGAATCTCAAGCAGCAGCAGCTATCTACTGGCAGACTCCCACTAGGCTGTAGGTCCCTTGAGCATCTCTCCAGTTTATTCTTCTCACACACCCTTGGAGTCTTTTGCACACATATCCAGCCCTAAAGTACAGCAGGTGCTCTGTCACTCCACCACTCCCCTGCAGAGAAGGGGAATTTGGAAAAAGATAAAAGATCCATGTGCTGAAATGGGAAAAATGTGAATGAAACAGCAAAACTCATAGCAATACCAAAGGCATATGATAACTTACTGTCAGGTGGCAGTCAATACAAAGGAAAGGGATGTCTTCAGTAATAAGTTATTGCTAAAATAATCTCAAGAGTTGCTATTCTTACAATCACTTTAGTCTAATTAAAACAATTACTTGCATCTTGGTTTTCTTTCCATATGTTTGAGCCAAGTTTGCTTATGTGCTGTCATGTAGAACTATTCAAATATATCAATTGCATAAGATTTAAAATCTCTATCTGACTCAATATTGAAGTATTGTATAACCTCTGTGTTTGCCCTTTGTATATGGGCAAAATCTACCATATATATTAAAAGAATTATTAAATGCTGATGACACAACGGGAATTAATTTCACAACAGGGCTTGCAGTGGAGGCATTAGTATTAGATGAAAAAAGATTTTTACATTGTGAAAGTGACCCTTGACACTGCAATATTATCCACAATGGTTTATTATCAGAAACAAACCAAGCTGCCTCTGGCAACAGAGCAATCAATTACTGCTTTCTTATTCTGGACTCAGCTGTGTTCTGCAATTTATTCTTTTCTGTTGTTGTGTTTGGGGAGAGAATTATATTCTCTGAGCTGGTGTAGGATGTGCTCTGCTTCTTTCAAAGATGGATAATTTATCAGCTCTGTAAATTTTACCTATAAGCTATCCATATAAACCTACACATTTTAAATACGTATGTATGAAATCATCTTACATAATATATCAATATAAAATAAGAATAATTCACTAGAGCAAACCTCCTTAGCTCTTCAATTTAATCTTAAAGCCAAATACTTATTTATGCTTGATTTTGATTTTGAGGAAGAGGAAGAGATTTTGAAACTCCCTTAGAGGCACACACTAATTCTTGTGTTTTTCTGTATATATATAACTCACTTCATATCTACCTCTGAGATAGCTATTATAATTATTTTCCTGTTTCCCAATTTTCCCATTATTTCCCAATAATAAACTCATGCTAAACTTCAGAATTAGTAGCTTCTACAAAAATTAGATTTCTGTAGATATATTTGCATAGAAGTTAACATCATATACTTGTTGTACAGAAATTAAAATTGAACAAGGTATTTAATACAGAGTAGGAAACAATGGTAAATAAAATTAAATGTTATATTGGCCTAAAATCATAACTCAGAGATAAAGCTTAATCTCACCAAAGTCATGTCCATTCAAAAGTACTTACAGAGAAATTAGTTATTTTCCTCTATGGCTACCTGAAACTGTGGTTTTTATGTAAACTATTATGCAAACCCTAGTTTCTGAAGCAACCTTATATGATGCTGAAGTTAAGTGGGGCAGAAGTGTCCTGGAGATATTAAAAAAATGTGTAGACATAGCACTTCATGACATGGTTTAGGGACATGGTGGCATAGGGTTGATGGTTAGACTTGATCATCTTAGAGGTCTTTTCTAACCTTAATGATTCTATGATTCTACAATAAATCAGAACCACTACTTATCAACAACACATCTCCCCTTCTCTCCCATAAAAAAGACCCTGCCTTTTTATTTGTTATTAATCACATTTTGCTTCTGCAACTAAGCATCATATGTAATGTATTACCACTTACTATATAATAAAATAGTCTTTTAAAGAACTCTGTGTGCGTTTTATGCTTGAGTCTTCTCACACATGGTACTGAGTCATTGTAAAATCAAGTACTGCAACTTCATGTTTTGAATGGTCTTTGCATGTCACAACTACATTCTCTGAATGTGGGTATATCTTAAATTATCAAAACACAAATGCTGCTTCAGAAAATCATATACCACTCCTAGATATAGATTTCCCTGTGACTTATAGGGCAATTTTCTATAATTACATTTTATTACAGTAGGTTTATAGGAGATAAAAATACAGCTTAAAGTTTGATTTTCAAAGACCAAATAGTTGAATATTCAGTGAAAGAAAATGGATCAATCTTCATAGGCCAGTTAAGAATTCTTGAAACTACAAGACAAATTCTACACATTAGAATGTCATTTATATAACTTTAAACCAAATGGAATTAGTAGTCCATAAATATTCATTTGGCTTCTGTCTACACTGAATAAAGCAGAGAATTTAACTCTTCATATATAATAATGAAAATAAGAACAAGGAGGTGATTCCTCAACACATTGTGAATTTATGAATCTCTGGTAATTTCTCTATTGACAAAAGGTGAACTTTTAAACTTGTTCCACTGTTAAAACAAATCCAACTTTTACAGATATTTTTTTGTCATTGACTTAAAGTTACACATATATTGCTGTTATATCACGAGGCATAGGTAATTATTTATCTCTGGTTTGTGGATAACATTAATTTCATTAAGTTCAATGGAGAAACCTGAAAATTATTTTTTCTTTCAGTCTTGAAGATCAGAGTGGAAAGAAATTAGTGAACAGAGATGAAAGGACCAAATGCAGATCTAGTTCAAAGCAAGACTTAGCTTATGCTCTTTTGTTTTGTTTTGTTTGGTTTGGGTTTTTTTGTTTTGTTTTGTTTTTCCTATAAAACTTGCAGAGCATTGTAGGGTAGCTCTGATTTTGGCCAAGTTTAAACTACTATCTACTCATTGAAGATATATGTGCATAAAGATCCATAGCAAAGCAAGCTTTCATAGCTCCTTCAGGCATGTTTTCTTGTGTGTAAGTCAAATAGTTTAAATAGGAAATAGAATATATTCCAGATGGCTTATGAAGGGTGATAACAACGATCAGCTACTAAACACTCTTATAAAAATTCATAAACACCAATTGTGATTGCCAAAATCATCCAGCAGTTAAACTTTTTTATTAGTGCTTATAAAAGTTCAAATTGCTTCTAAGTGGAACAAAGTATATTTGCAAGTGCAATGCACACACTTTATAATCCACACTTTTATTAGTGTTGGAAATGGTACTAGATGTAAAGGAATAAAACACGGCTGATATTACTTGAAGAAATAAAATATATATTTTTCTGCTAGCTGACTAAGAGGTTTTCATTTCATATCTAAAACACAGCAATAAAGATTCAGGAAGATTGCTGGGTTTTGCAATGTAATGTAATACACAGAATCACAGAATGTTAGGGTTTGGAAGGGACCTCAGAAGATCATCTAGTCTAATCGCCCTACCACAGCAGGATTCCCTAGACCAGGTCACACAGAAACACATCCAGACAGGTTTTAAATATCTCCAGAGAAGGGGACTGCACAGCTTCTCTGTTCCAGTCTGTTCCAGTGCTCTGGCACCCTCACTGGGAAAAAAAAATTTTCTTGTATTCACATGGAACCTCCTATGCTTCAGCTTACAGCCATTGCCCCTCATCCTGTCACTGGGCTTCACTGAGAAGAGACTGACCCCATCTCCTGGACACCCACCCTTCATATATTTATAAGCATAAATGAGGTCATCCCTTAGTCTCCTCTTCTACAAACTGAAGAGACCCAGCTCCCTCAGCCTTTCCTCATAAGGAAGATGTTCCACCCCCTTAATCATCTTGGTGGCTCTATGCTGGACTCTTTCCAGCAGTTCCCTATCCTTCTTAAACTGAGTGGCCCAGAACTGGACACAATATTCCAGATGCAGGCTCACTAATATACTTACTTTTAGAATATTAGATTAATACTAACAAAGAATACTCTTTATACTAGATGAATAGTTAGGAAACCATAAAGCTAGAGATTTTTTGTAGGAGTGTCTAGGATGCTTTATAATTTTTATAATGCTGAGGACTTTTTTCAAAGTCTCCTGATCCTCTTTCTACTTTTTTTTTTCTGTTTTCCTAACTAGAAATCTATAAGGACTGAAGAAGATTCAGATTTAAACATTTAATTCATTCAAAATCATATAGAGCTTTGCCTCCTTAAAAGATAAAGCATTTCTATTTCCTCATGCTTTAAGTCATCTTCATTAATAAGAGTATATATAACTGTGGCTTATAAGTCTACAAAATTATGAGCTATTTACCTTAACAAAAAAAGAAATGAAACAATTTGCATACAGTGTTGAAAAAGGTCACTTAAAGAATGCCTTAAATAAAAAACAGATTCTAATTAATAATATCTTTGTTCATTTTGAACTGTCTAGGTAGCCAAAGGCACAAAGTTGTCATATCCTCATCAAGTTTGCTCTACAAACATATTATAATGGATTAATCCTATCACTAAAAGATTTTTCCATGGTGTTGACAAATACATGTGAATATGCTCTTGTTTCAAAAATATAGAAGTAAAGGCTGGCATTAAATATACCTTTTTAGATGTTAATTTGCCAAACTTATGGCATTATCTGTAACACACTTCGCATTGCCCCTTTATTAAACAGTCTGGGGACTATTCAGAAATCTCTTAGAGCAAGTCTCATTATTTGAAACATGTGGCAACAAATTTCTGACTTGAATCCAGACCTTTAGGAAATGTTTCTGTTACAAATTTCAGTGTATAAATCACTAAGCTAATCTCTCACTGAGTAGTAGGCAATAGAAGAAAGATGGTGTTTAAGTTGCTTTAGTAAAAATAAATAAATATGACTTGTGTAAAAAGAAAAGGACTTTCTCTTTGTTCCTAGGTACCGTGACACCAATGATTCAGATCTTAAAATGATCTAATTTTAAGTTGTCAGAGACTACAGCTAAAAAAACCAAGAAGTTGAAGAAATACATTTGGCACATATGTCAGATTTGAGTTGTTCCCAGATTGCCATCTCTCAAACTGAATTGTGCTTTAGACCACAGAGATACTGCATTTAAATTTTTGTTCCCTTGTAACCTAGTAAACATCCTGGAATACTATCACTCACCGGTCTCGCTGTCTTAAAGACAGTGGCTGTTGCTGCACTTTGGAAGTGTTGGAGTTGTTTCATATTAGAATTGATGACCCAGTTCTGACTGGCTACTTTGTGGCTGAAGCAATATTAAAAATAATTACTTAGGGGTTACACTTTAGTTAAAATTTATTTTGAAATCCTGATTGAAAGTATTTTGGAAGCATTTGTTTAAGTATTGCTAAGTAAAGAACTGGAGTAGACTTAGAGCTTGAGTAAGAATTATGTTTGCATAGAAAAGCAGCAGTTCTTTGCCCAAAGATTTAAAACAAAGGAAATTTATTTTATTGTACTTTCTTGTCATTGGGGGTGTGTAGCCTGCAACATCACTGCTGTCTGCCTAGATATATAATTTAGGTATCAGCATGAAATTAATATGTTATGCAAACAAAGATTTTCCAAATACTGGTGACAAAAGCCTGGACAAGTCCTCTCAAGCAGCCAAAGCTGTTGGAGATACTAATCAATGCAAGCTCTGAAAAATAACTAGTATTTAAATCTATATTTTAGATCAAACAGAAATACTTTTATAAACATCACAGCTAAAAATAAGTGACACTTTTCCATAAAAGCAAACACCACTATATTATTTCTTGAAGGAGGTATTGCTGTAGCTAAATTGCCATGACTGTATTGACTGCTTTAGCTAAACTGACATTGAGCCCAAGGCTTACAAAGTCAACATAACGCTGAGGACATTATGCTTACTTAGCCATATTGTTTGAATGACCTGCTTCAGAAGAAGCTAAGCTGGTCAAGATTTATTAGACAATTTCAACAACCCATACAGAAATATCTTTAAGTACTCTTGCAAGTTGAAATGTCAAGAGCAGAAAAAAAAACTCCAACAGAAGATGTCCTCACCTGAGGAAATTTTCCAATAATTCCCTCATAGAATTTTGATATGTGTTGTCCTTTAGTGCTTTCAAAAATGATGTCTTTTTTAACCTACGTTAAACTATCTTTTGTTTTCTTTAGTATTGAACATTTTTAAGTCAATGACTTGTGTATTTTATACATTATCTTTCTGTATATGAGTTATCATACCTGATACTGAAAAACTATGTCATTACTATAGTATAAAGATACTGAGTTGTCCTTAATTTTCTTGCTGCATAGCTGATTATGGGAAAATGAGAACAGTTATTTCTGTGCTCATTTCCACTTAAAAAGAGAAGAAATATTGTCATAGGATTTTTTTTTATTTTATTACATTTACATTTATTGTTTCTATCTTGTGAACTAAAATATTCTTTAAAGACTGAAATACATATGGATGAAAATAATGGAATTAATATATAAGAGCTAAAGCACTATACTGAGAATTTTCATCACAGCTCTTGCTTGTTATTCATGCTCCTTGTAAAGCCTGAAAAATAAAAAGGATTCTACTTCAGTCAGTGTCCTCACAAATTATATGTATGCCATCAAAACAGTATGACCTTGGATCAAAAAAAACCCTGTCCTAAAGCATTAAGTTAAAATGTCCAAAATTTAATGACAAGGCCTTAGTCAAGTAAATTTTTTCAGGAGGTGGATCTTGACTGTTGGTGGAAAACTTAATTCAAATGCTACTATCATTAATATTAATAATGAGTGATAAATTAGAAAACATTTTTAAATGCTTTAATACACACCATCTGATCTTCTGGAAAGGTAATACAATCATGTTTTGAAACCTCAGGCAAACTTGTGCACACTGAACATTAATTTTATGCTTGTTGTTTCTGACACAGATGAGGTGCACTGGATTTGTTTCACATAGACAGTTCAGCTGCAACTTTTCATACGCAGAAGGCCTAGTAACAAATGTATGATTCCTGAAGCTCATAGATGTGGCTATATTGTCTGGGCTGTCAGCTGAAGTCAAATTGTATTAATTGAATGTGCACATCAAAATGATAGTGGACAGATAGATATAAAAACAGTCTATGGGAAGAAGTGGGAACTATACAAACCAAGGAATAAGAGTTACAGAAGTACATCAAGTTCCATTCAAGCATTTTAAACCACTTTAAATCAATAAAGAGGGCTAAAGTTCACCCACCGTGCCTGCTGTTGAAGACATTTTGTCTTATATAAAATATTTTAAAAATCAGAAATGGCAAAAAATACAAACCAGGTGCTCCTTTTCCCAAGCTATTAAATTTTATTAATTGATATGGGAGCTCAATTCCAAAATAAAACTTATAATCTGTTCTTGACAATTAACATATTCTCTGCTAGATAGAATATTAATACTTGCATAGTATGCAGGAATTCAGAGCTCTTTTTGTGATGAAACTATCCAGTCTAGGCTTCTTGCATCCTATTTACTGCATATTCTAAATCTTGTCCAAGGAAAGCACTTAGTCTTTCACTTTCTTTTGAAAGAATTAGATTTCTGTTTACCACCCATAGGAACTTTCTCTTTTGCTAGTACTAGCTATCACATTAAAAAAGATACACTGTTTTATGTCACCCCTTCTCTCATTCACACACAAAAATATGACAACTACAGAGGCTGTTTCCTCAGAAAAATAAACTGCAGAACAATTTCAGTGGTAGCTTGACTGCATCTGCATGTAATGAAGAAAGCCTCACCGCTGGACCAGACAGGTTTCCACAGATTAATAGCAAATATTCCATGAACTAAATGTGATCTGATAAGTGCTCCACAAAAACATCAGTTCCTGGGACAAAATTTAGGAGGTCAGTATTCAGCATGTTTACTTATGGTAACTGAGTTGTTTATGTCTAAATACAACACTTTATGGCTCAGACTGTTAACAATCTGACACTGTTCACAAATAGATTTTAATGCAAAGTTTGAGAGTGTCTGGAATTAAATGATATAGAGTCTAAACTAGTGATGTATGTCTCTGTCTTTCCATGTCCATCTGTACTATTGTTATTTAGCTGATGGGACCTATGAAAGGAATATAAAGGGATTGAAAGGATCAATCTTAAAGTTGTTACAAATAACACCTCAGACTTCAGGGACAATTTTTATTACAAAACCATGTCTCTGTCCAAAATGTGATGTTACTTATTATCATGCATTTTAAGCTAGATGAAAGAGATAATGTGAGAATATGACAGGTGCAATGTATTAAAGAGTTTTGACTGTAATCCATTTGAATTAAGTCTACATGGCCAGAATGCAAAGTCCATCTGTTAAATATAGCTTTCCCACAAGTAAACAAATAAAAACCACCCACCTGAAAAAAAAAAGTTTGGAAAAGGGGAAAATTTATCCCTGTGGTAAGCCAACAGTTAGATTTTATACAAGATATGTGATACACATGAAACATCTCTAGTTCTTCACTAACTTCTCTCAGTAATTGTACATTGTCCTCCACTGCGTGTCTTTAAATGTTCTGCTTTACCACTGATGTTTATCCATCAACAAAATAAGAGCTCTTTGACTTAGCAGAAGACCAGAATCTCACCTATCCATCCCAACAAATCATATCTTTTGATACCTAAAATTTAAATGTACATATTTTGAACTAAGATGTGGATCTTTTAATTAGTCTGGTCATTGTGAAGTTTATTGTGAAAGCATTTTAATTTGTACTTTGAATTATGTGTGAATCAAGAACTAAAGTTGAGCATGGTCTGCATTGTGCTCTCTTAAAATATCTGCAAGAAAAGCAACTAAGATACTTGTAGTAATGTATCTTATTAAGTTCAGTAAAAAGGATAAAAATTTTGAATAACTCACAAGGAGATTTGGAGGCTTACTAGTTGCTGGTACCTTTAGAAATCAGATTTTGATGTACATTGGGAAATTTTTTTCTTCCTTAAAACTTCTTTATAAGTAATATTATAAGAAGTACCTGCAAAATATACTGCAAATAGCAAACTTGGTTTATAGGACTGGATGGCATTTTTATATTCACTAAGTCTTAGCTTTACTAGACATGCAATCTTTCTAACTTATAAAAATCTTCAGGGTTGTTTGAGAATATATATCAATAGTAAGTAGCTGTAATACTTTATGGTACCATAAATGTAAAAGCAGTACTATTCCATTTGATGGCAGTTATTTGCTTTTGTACAGCAATGACTACATAAGAATTAAATAACTTGTGAATGAACAGAGAGGACATACAACAAAATACAATAAACTTGATTTATTCTGTGAAAGTGAAACATGAATGCCTAAGGACTTTTTTTCTTTTTTCTTTTTCTTATATTTGGTTGGTCTACACTATTGAGCTTCAACAACATCCACACTTGGCTTTGTCTCATGTTTCATGGACCATATCAGATACCTTGTAGTGAGAGAATACAGCATAAGCCAAAGTGACAAGATGCTGGCGTACGTTTTTTGAGGGTATTTGTTTGATTTAACATCACTGAGAAGATCTAGAGCTTGTACACAATTCGTTTTAGTTCTTGGGTCCAAGTATACAGTATACATGAAATTAATATCCACTCAACTCTTCAACACCCTCAACCTCCACAGTGATTTTCATATCCATATTGCATACTGGGCCACATAATTTTAGACTGAACAAAATGTAGGCAATGTATTTTGAAATTCCTACATCTCTTCCATAAGATCTTTAATATCATACCAAATTTTACTGCTTCTCTGAGGCACCTCTGGAATCTGTATTTTCTTTTTAAAGTAGAGACCTTCAAGAAAAGCATCCTGACTTAATTTTAACCTTTAACCTATTCCACAACTCCATACTAAGCCTTAGTCTGGTGCATATCCTCCTGTTCTAATGCCTGAAACTTTATTCCCTCACCAAAAGTAATTCAGAATTTCTAACTACATTCTTTCTCTTGGGGAAAATTAAATTAGGCCTAAACCTTTATTAGACCAACTCATAATTGTAAACTGGAAAATTTCTCCAAAATAAACTGGAAGACTGCCTTTGGAGACTTAATTATCATATCCTTTCAATTCTTTCCATAAGCTGGGTCCATTACCTTATCATAAATGAATAAATGTATTTGTACATTTGTTGTTACTTTCATTTCAAGTCATTGCTTCTTAAGGTCACATTTTGCAAGATCTAAGAGAAGAATTTTTTTTAAATAAACTTTGTTTCATGAAATAAAACTAGATGTGGAAGTGACAGAGAGATTCTGAAACTATTTAAGAATATCTTTGTAATGGAAATGTCTAAAAAAAAAGCTGGCAATTAATATACAGTATATTTAACTCTACAGAACCTCATCATTCTGAAATTTTTATCATTATACAGTTTCACTGAAATGAGAGATGTAAACACCTAATTACAACAGGATAACCATGAAAAGCTAAATATCTATTTCATAGTTTTGCCTTTTATCTCCTTAGAGGTATTTTGATGAATCACAGAGTCCTTGTTTAGACAGCAAAGAAAGATTGTTACCATATGTTAGCCAACTGGAATTTTAAAAAAAAACAAATATAGTGTAAATATAGAAGCTGAGGTTTTAAAAGAGGCAACTTGTTGCAAAGATCCTACTTAAAATAGTAACTTAAATATCTAGTGTAGTTTCCAATGGGGAAATAATTAATTGTTCTGAGGTAGCTGACAAACATCCCTAGATGATCACTGCAGAGAGAAAGATCCACAGATACATGAGTTAAATAGTGCACATCTCATTTGTCTACCTTCTTTCTGACTTCCTACATCACACAGTTCAAATGAAAGAGTGGAAAATGGCATAATCCAGGTTAAAGCATGTTTTATGTCAAAAAAGTCCATTACCTGTGTCATCTGTTCCTTGGGGAAATGCTGTAATTGCTAGATCCCTGTGCAATGTATTGAGTATAGACACTTCCAGTGATGTCACTGTACTTAAATGTTTTTAGGAGAACATAGATCTCATGGCAGAACTGAAAAAGGAGGTGGAAAGGTTAAGGTGCATTAGGGAGTACAAGAGGGAGATAGACTGAGGGAGCCACTCTATATCATCCTTAAGCCAAAAACAGCAGAAAGAAATACCAGAAGAAACAAAGGATTCCGTACCGTCTCACCACCAGGCAAAAGGAGGAGACCTAGATGAAGGGGGAGAATGGAATGAGGTTAGTGCCCAAGGTAGCAGGCATATCCCTTCCCATCCCAGGTGCCTTTATACAACAGGTTTGAGGCCATGGAACTGGACGGACAAACAACTGATGTTGTGGCCAAAGGGGAAGGCAGCCTACACCCTGCATTTCAACTACCTGTGTTAAGAAAAAAAAGAACAGTAATTGTTATAGGTGACTCCATTCTGAAGGGAACAGAGGGTGCAATGTGCAGACCAGACCCAACCCATGGGCATGGCTGCTGTCTTCCTGGGGCCGAGACAGGTATCATTATTAGTAAACTCCCAGTGCGGTGTAGCCCACAGATTATTATCCTCTATTGATTCTCCAAATTGGCAGTGATGAGGTACCAAAGAGCAGTCCAAGGGCAACTAAAAGCAATTTGAGGGCTTTGGGACAATTGGTTGAAGGATCAGGAGCACAGGTAATATTTTCCTGGCTTCTGCCAGCAGTAGAGAAGAATATTAAAAGGAACAGGCAGACCAAATTGATCAAAATATTGTTACAAGGCTGGTGTCATTAGTGGAATTTTGGGTTCTTTGATCACAGGAGGATCCACACATCACCAGGTCTGCTGTCATCTGACAGGATGCACCTTTTTCTGGGGAGCAAAATGGTCTTTGCTGCAAGCATTGGCAGGGCTAATTGATAGAGCTATGAACTAGGTTGGAAGGGGGAAAAGGACAGATCGAGGCTCGCCTCTGACATACAATGAGATGCCACCTCAAACTCTGAGGGGTTAAGCACCAGTGAGATCCTTCAGCCTGCTTCAAGAGGTGATGGGAATAACGAGCCACACTTGAAATGTTTTTATACTAGCGCGCTCAGCACAGGGAACAGGCAAGAAGAGCTAGAAGCCTTTGCCCAGTCCCAGCATTGGCATAAGTGAAAGCTGGTGGAATGAGTCCTCTGAATGGTGTGTCATGAAAGAAAGTTACAGGCCCTTCTGAAGACACAGGCAGGGCAGGTGAGTTGTGTGTGTAGCATATGTAATGGAGGAGCTGGAATGCACAGAACATGTCTTTGGTGATGGCACAGATGAGAGCCCTTGGGTAAGGATTAAGGGACAAGCAAAGCGGCTAAATGAGACTGCGAGAGTCAAAATTTGTATGACATTATTCTGTAATCATTAACCTGTGAACTTTTTAATGATTATGTCATTCTGTGTTTCTTTTGGAGCTATGAAACTTTCAGGAAGAAATACAAAATATCTCATGCCAAAAAATTGGTATAGAAAAAAGGACCTGTCTTTGTAATGTAAGAATTAAGCCTACAAGCAGGGAAGAGCAGGTCCTGATTTTCCATCACTTCTTCCAGTGATTTATTTATTTATTTATTTATTTTCTATGCCTCTAATAAATATAGTGCAAAATATAATTTATTTCCTTATATATTTCTATAGATTTCACTGTACCAACTTCTCCAACTCCACATAGGTCTGTTCATAATACCAGGTATTTCCTGTGTCCTCCTAAAGAAAGAACTATAGTGTTCTACAGTAGAATTTTTTTTCTTGACTGTAGCAAATACACAAGAACACACCCAGAAAAGGCCACCGAAAATATCCAGTGAGTGTCTCAGTTCATATGGGAAAGGACTAGCTCACATTCTGTCTGAGGAATAATTATAGCACAGGCATGCATTGCTATTGTGGGACTACCCAGAAATAAGTACTTACTAGCAAGAATGCATAGTTTCTTAATTGTAAACAGGACTGGACATGAGACAGAATATAGCTGTCCAGCTCTGTCAAAAGAGAAACATTTCTGGTTTTTTATATAACTACAGTTTCACACTCCTAGGCCTTGGATTCATCCTGACAATTTGAAAAACTGATAGCTATACTGTTCCCTCTGTAGCGAATGGGAAAAAAATATTTCCAGAGAGCAATTAGACCCATATGACATTATCGTAGGCAAAGAATAGTAAAATAAAATTGAGGTACTTAGTTTAGGTGGCTACTTTGAAAGAGTATTCAGGATCACAATTTTGAATACAGACAAACTAAATCATTTCCATGGATAATTACAGATTTCCTCTCTTACGTACACTTTAATTATAACCTTCAGTGATATATTCTCTGAGTTTTAGGTAGTTCCATCTGTCAGAACAGATAGTGAGAGTAATTTTGATTTACATTATTTTAGTGCTCTAGTTTTCAGGTGTCTGACATTTAACATTTAGATTTTGATTTTCAGAAGTGTACCACTTGCGTAACCAATCCTGTAACTGCTTTTAGGACCACATTGCTGATTTGGGATCCTATTAATCAAGAATTATTAACACATTAAGTCTTTCTTTACAGGCCATTTATTTAGATGTATGCATAGGTATTCCCCCTAACAGTGAAGCCTAAAGTCCAGGTTAGGGGTGCCCAACCGGATGATTGCTAAAATAATTGCATGATTCTGAGGTTCAGAATGCTGATAGAACCTTTCACAACTAGGATCATTATTTAAGGTAGATAATTACAGATTTAAGCACAAGATATTTGAAGTAAAGTTTTTGACTAATTACATTGTTGCCTATTGTGAGAGGCTTCAGAAAATGTGTATTTGGAAGGGATTGTTCAGGTTTTTTAAGCAACAGATATTGGAAGGCTGTAAACACCACTCACCTTATAAAGATCTTGAGCCTAGAAATTCAATTATTCTAGTAATAAACGTTATTGTAGTAGCATTGAGCTCTAAAAGTCCATGAAATCCTTATGCTGAACTTTTTTCAAAAAACCCTAATTTCTGATCCAAAAAAAGACGCACAAAGGCCTTGTATTAAATTTGTTGATTTCTCAGATCAAGACAGAAGTTGAAAGCATTTAGCTAAGTGATGAGAACAGGATTAAATCTAAAGTTCAAATTAACAGCAAGCAAGTTAGTTGTAAACCTCAGAACCCAATTAATTCCCTCTGTTCAGTCATTATCTTCTTTTTTATGACTGAAGAGAAGATGCAAAGGGTTGTAAAAATTTGTTGGGCTCAAAAGTCCTCAAAGTTTTATACTCTTACAAAATATTTCTAATAGGATTGCTAAAAAACTATTCATATTTAATGAACATTAATTATAATGCATTTTCCCCCATAAAATAACATTAGAACTTTAGTTAATTAAATACCATATGAAGAAAAACAAACAAAAACAACCACCACCACCACCCCAGCCTAAATCTACAAAGCAAAGTTTTAGAGATTCTAACAGGAAGTTTGATGTTAACTCCAAAGAGACTGGAATTTCTCCGTAATACAACAGTGACTCCCCATTGAATTAAAATTTAACGTTAAATTGCTGCATTTTTAACTGAATTTGGCATGCTGACATAGAAGTCCTGACAACATAAGCAATGAATGTACTTTATATAGGAAAACTAAAAACCTCTTTGGTGAGTGTATTGTATACTGAAATGGGATTGTTTCAAACAATCATGCTGCAGGGAAGCTGAACCATTTGGCTCATCCCACATCTGCTTCAGCATTATTCTGTGCTTTCTGCTCAAATTCATACTGTGAGCCAAATGGTTGCTGTGACAGGTCCAAGCGCAAACATTTGCTCTTCAGGACACTGTAGCTGCTGATGCTGCACAGAGGAATTGTTCCGTTCTCCTCCTTTACAGGCACACTTATCCCAGAGAAGAGATGAATAGGGAGCTGGTCCATGTTAAATAAAGAGCTCACCTGAGCACTTGCACCAAACACAAATAAAAACAACAACCTAATCCCTCCACTTCAAGGCTCTTCTCACTGCAGCTTCGCCCGGTGGGCAAGTCTGATGCTGGTGGGCAGTGGTGAAACCAAACCAGAGGCATCTAGTACCTACCAATCCTAAGTGTTTAAATTGGAAATAATTGTGTTTATCTTGAAACAAAAGTGTAGGCATACTGAAATAGTATAGCTAACAGCAGTATTTAAGTGTTTTGTAACATTGTGATGGCAGGACCAAACACAATGTATAAGCATTTTACAAGAGTGTTTAAGCAATGTGATCACCAAAGAGGCAAAGAAAGATGCTTGCAGTTACGTGTGGTAGACTCTCAAGTAACAAGAAGGTACCAGAGAGTTAAGCACATGGGACTACAAACAGGCAGGCTGTCCTGGCTAATACACAGGGTGACTGGTAAAACAAAAAAGAAGATAGAAGTTTAAGGAGCAGAGGAGAATAACTTTTTTTCTAACGAGGCTAGAGGAAAACCAAAGAAAGAATATAATCCCACTTAGGCCCTAACTTCTTTTGTCAAAGAGCTCTCAACCCTGATCATCAAGTCCTCCGTGACTAAGAGCCATAAGGGACTGAAGACAGCTTCATGGGATTGTATCTGCACAACTCATTCAGTATGTGATTGTTAAGGACTAACAGTTTTGTATGTGTTTCAATGATGATCAATGGCATAAAAATTAATGATCAGCATAAAGTATGTGATTAATGAAAGAATTCATTAAGATTTTGTTTAGAACTTCAAAACAGTCCTGATTTGCTGTTTTCATAACCATTCCCATCACAGTGCTCTCTGATACATAGATATACATATATACACATTCAATCACAAAAATTGAATCATTGTATCAACTTGTTAATTGTGAAGTATATTTATCTGTCTTTGTCTGCTGTAATCTATAAAAAACCCCTAACAGCGAAGCCTAAAGTCCAGGTTAGGGGTGCCCAACTGGATGATTGTTAAAATAATTGCATGATTCTGAGGTTCAGAATGCTGATAGAACCTTTCAGAACTAGATCATTATTTAAGGTAGATAATTACAGATTTAAGTACAAGATATATGAAGTAAATAAATACGAAGCTTCTTTTCTTCTGAGAAGCTCATGCATGTCAACTTTACCAATTTTACATAAATTTTCCATTTCCTCCAAAATAAGGAAAGTAGATCAGGGAGAAGGAGAGAAAGAAGAAAAAAGAGAAGCAGTAGAAGAGTAAAGGAAAACATTTGAAAAAAAAAATAAAGAGAGAGATAACTGAAGGGAAAAGCGTATATCATTTTAAGCATGTTTTTATATATCCTTTTTTTCCCAGTTCTTCAATCATAGAATGTTTGGGGTTGGAAAGGACTGTTAAATATCAAGTAGTCCAATCTCCTTGAAGTGAGCAGGAACATCTTTAACTAGATCACTTTGCTAAAAGCCCCATCCAACCTGACCTTGAATGTTTCCAGGGGCAGGAATAGGGCAGTCTTCCTTTGAGATACCTTACCTCCTGACTGAAACTAATACTGCTTTATTCAAAATTGCTCTATTAAAAAATGTTTCATTTTAAGCTGATATATTTAAACTTATCACATTTTATACACTCGAAAGTCCTTGTAATTTCCATCTCGCTGATGCTAAACAAGCAAAATATTCTTTAAGTCCATAGACAGATACCAGGAAACAGGACTATATGTGAATAAATCACCTGGAGACAAACACTATCTGCTAGAGCTGCAACCAATTAATTTGACTGCTTCATGGTAGTCAATTGATTTCTGTTATATCTCCCAAGATCTATTATTTTTCTTGTCAGACATTTATGCTGTACCATCTCTGAATAATGTAGATTCCAAAAATAATGTTTGATAAATAATTAGTCTTTCTTACTATGATGTCTGATCACTATAGTAAAATTCAAATTCATATTAGGGGTTTATACTAATTTTCAAAATGACACTCTGGTATTTTTCACTAGTCATAGAAAGTCAAAACAAAAACTCAAACAAAAGGCAGGAATATTTATGCTTTTGTCAGTGTTCTGCCTGAAAATTGGAAGAGTGAATTTATTAAAAGCTATGTCCTGGACAAGCACAGAGACATAATTGAGAAGGAGTGTTTAGAGAATATAATCTGCCACTTTCCTTCTGGCTGCTAAAAAATGTAAAGCAAGGTGTTAGCCATAAACAGGAGACTACTATCTAACAACCTTTTCTACAGAGTACCATGTGAGTTTGTGAAAGATCTTCCCTGGAATTTTCCCTGACAATTACTGTTCAGCTATAAAAAAATAATTTTTAGATGGCAGCGTTCTGACTATCAAAGGCTATCAGAGGATCATCACCTGGATCCAGATTTTCATGCAGCTTCAGAATTACCTCACCACTAGTGAGTATCTGTAAACCTGTGGTGCAATTGGCTGCTTGCCTGCTTGCTGTCCCAATGAGGAATTTGTGTTCATAAATACAAACGCTAGCTCTCACAGCTTGCAGGAATGACCACCTTCACCCTGCTCTATCACACACCCTCCTCAGCAGGATGGAGGGGGAATAAAAATAAAATGGAGAAAAACCTCATGGTCAAGATAACCACAGTTTAATAAAGCAAAACCAAAGACTGCTCACAGAAGCAAAGGAAAACAAAATATCTATTCTGTACTTCCCATCAGCAGGCAATGTCCAGCCACTTCCCAAGAAACAAGGATTTTAGTGCACGTAGAGGTTGCTCTGGAAAACAACTGCCATAATAACATATGCTCCCTCTCATTCTCCTTTCTCTTAGCTTTTACTACTGAGCAGAGCTCATACAGTATGAAGAACTCCTTTGGTCAGTTTAGGTCAGCTGTCCTGATTTTATCAACTCCCAAGATCTTACAGAATCCCCAACCTACTGATGAGAAAGGAATATTGGAGGAAGAGTAACTCCATCTCAGACAGACAAAATGCAAGTTTTCAGCCAGGCATTGTAGCATTTCCTATAACTTGGTTTTGAGTGTAAAACGAAGCTATAAAATAGAATTATAGTATTATCAAATTTTATGTATTTCCTTTTCTCCTTGTAACAACATTTGAAACTGTCAAAGCTTAACCTGGGAGTTTTCCATAGCACTCATTTTTTTTACCAAGCACCCCTTATAGCTCATATTTTGTCTGTTTACTTTTTACAAGTCACTTAGAATTCATCTGCCAGCTGAAGACTTAGAGATGACCTGTTTCTTCTCACTTTGATCTGTAAGCTGCTATATTTCTAGGGTAGCAGTATTCAGTACTGTGGTTCAATGATATAGTTCAATAGTATCTATTAATTAAAATCAATTATTAAGTCATTAAAACTTGTATCTGACTACTTAACTGTGTTAAAAGGATGAGAAGCGTAAATCAAATGCATATAATTTAAAGTAGGATACACAAACTTAAAATAAAATTTAACTGTGTTCATCATTTCTTTTTCAGGAATAAATTAGTGATTCATTCATTCACCTCTATTCTGTATTGCTTAAGTAGATGGATTACTTTGAACTGGAATATCTTTGATTGTTGTAATGTAGTCTGCCCATGCAGTTGAGGAATTATAATCAAGGAAGAAAGAAAAAATGATTGACATAAATGTGACTCATTATTCTGTTGAGAACTTGTTTTGACATGCCAGTCAATGTAAACCATCAGTATCACAACTGCATTGATTACAATTTGCTTCTCATTGATCACATAAGAAATTCCTTGTCAGGATAACATGTATTTTCCAGCAGATCTTAACAGTTTTCATAATGTGGCTCACCTCCTCCTACTGAAAACCATACAGAACACCTACTTGCATTTGGATTGCTTGCTGTAACTTACTACAAAGGAAAATAACTTTGGGAAAGATTTTATTTATCTTTAAAGATATTTACTAATTTGATTAGAAATCTGGAATTAAATGCAAGTCCAGCATAATCCATCTTTGATAGATTTATAGTAATGTAAAAGCTCCAACGATGGTGGCTCTGTGCCCGACGTGACTGCTTTCTGATTTACGTGCCTATGCCAACACTGTTTAATTATAAGGTAGTACCCTAACTTTTCCTGTGTTTCAATGAATGTGGCATTATCAGAAGATCTTAATTTCCAGTTTGTCTGGCAATATTCCTCAGAGAAACAATTTATACTTCCCCCTTCATTTGCCAACTCCGCAGGGATAAAGCCAGCATACTCAACTGAATATAAATGAACACTCTGACCACTACTTATCCTTAGGCATAAGACATAAAAAATAACCTGGAAGATGACAAGTGTAGGCACAGAGTCCCCATGCCCAAGGTCTTGGCCATGAAAGACCTTGTAGGTTAGAATGGCATGGGGAATTCAGTGAAATTTGTTATGTTTTATACATCAGGCTACTACATTTTGAGATTCTAAATAAAGTGAGACTCATGGGGATAAATATTGGAAATGAAAGATTGCTTTTCTATCTCAGATAAAATCAAAACCTATACAATAGTTATCTTTGTTTTTCTTCTAATAAATGTTATGATTCCTCCCTCAAAAATTATAACCTCCACAGATTTAAGGCTTTCAATAAAAAACATGAGCAGTTTTTTAGAACAAGCATAATAATATTTAATGCAGTAGCATTAGTGTACAGCTAGATGTATGCCTTCCATTTTACTAGTGAAGAACACATCCATGTCTATAGAAGATAATGTAAACTGCTGGATAACTGATTTAATTAAGTGGTGCAATTTTAATGGATGGACAGAAAGACTCAACTTCTTCTTGAGCACTATTTTTTTGATTTATTAAAAAGCAATTTGTGTATAACAATTAACATTTTACTCAATGAACTAACATTTTGTAAAATTCCTGTATCATCTAAATAAACTCCTAATGTTGAAGTGCTGCTCTAGAAAGCTTCTTAGAACAAAAGGAGTTTAGGACTTTGGGACATTTTGCCATTGATAGAGTATTTTGTTAGTTTACATAGAAGCAACATTAGTAAATAGTCTTGTAAACTTGTATTTGGAGAATTTGTCTCTGCATTAACAGTTAATAAAATCCACATATTTAGAATTATTAATTCTGTAGATTATTTTTATTTCTACTTAATACAAATTATTTCTTCTCAAAATAAGTTAACCAGGTAGTTGACCTCCTATGATATGTTTAGATTTTACCTTAAAATATTATTCAGAGAATCAAAAGCTAGATATTGCAACCAAATCCTGAAGAATAAAAATTACTTGTTCGATTAGACTCTTTACATAATGGGAGTCTCCATACCATCAGACCTGTTTCTGGCAACTGTAACACATCTGAGATTTAGGGGACTTAAAAACGGTATCAGATTGTTTTGCTACAGAAAAAGAAAAAACCAATCTGATTATTTTTAAAGTCTTTTTGTTCCTGTCTAGACAGTTATTTTTTTAAATTATCATGGTGTTATTTTCCATTTGAAATCCTTCTTTGTGTCAGTATCAGTTCTGTTTCCCTTCTTTCTGGCCATTTTCTCTTTAGGAGCTTTAGAAGCTTAGCAGCTTAGAGAAAATCTGTGACATCCGATCAACTATACAATGAAGCCTATGCTTCAAAAAATATAGAGATGGAAAAGAGGGGAAGATCTTTAACTCCTTTTTCCTTCAGATCATGGTTCATTCAAAACTAAATTTGACAGTCTTCTACCTGGGTTGTTTTTGTTCTTGAGAACCGAAGCAATGGGACAGCATTACTATTCCCTTCAAAAAGTAAATTGCTTGCTAAATTGCTTTCTAGGCATCAAGTCAACATTCTTTTAGATTTGAATTATGTGTAGAAAAGCTTTCCTGAAATCATATGAGTAATGCAAGAGACTTCACACAAAAGAAGCAAATACAAGAGTGATGTATCCCTGAGGATTTAGTAGTCTCGTTTCTCCCAGTCGGTAGCCAATCTTTCTACTTCTACAGCAATAAATCACCACCTTCAGATGTTTTCAGTAACTTAGCAATGGAAATTAGTTCTTATTGCTACTCTACCAAAAATGTTTCCTGTTTATGAGTTTGTATATGATTAATCTTATTCACCAAAATTCCAATTCCAGATTAGAACCTAATTTATATAATAAATTAGTATCTTACTTGTGCACTTTTACCTAACACTTAATTAACTCATATCTTCTCATGCTTGCATAATGTGACAGTTCTTATCTAGCATTGTAAAAATAGTATGTATAATTTATTTTGTGTATGGATAGTACAGGAAATGTTCATAGAACACTTATGGTTAGAAAATTTAAATACTATATTAGCTTTCTTGCATTCTAGATTCCCAAATTTCCAACTTTAGAGATAGATATAAATATGTTGAAAAGAATGAGATGAGAAATGTGGACAGAGCTTTCAAATCAGATGAGTGTATTGGCCAAAGATAACTGTTTGTAAATATTATGCCTGACTTACTTGTAAATCCAAATCCCGTGTCAACTAATTGGAAGACAGATTCAAATAAGCCATAATAAGATGTGGGAAAATCCTCAGTTTATAAAACCACTTTCAAGGTATATCTAAGATAAGTCTTGATCAGCCATTGCAAACAGATAAACCAAATAGAAGAATACAAATCTTTGGTCATATCTGAACGTAGAAAATACCACCTGGGAACAATGCTAACCAAAGCAATCTTAGTACATGTCATTACTTTATCCATGCTTTGGCTCTCTAGATTGTTGCTAATCATCTGGGCTTTTTTCAGTAAAGAAGAGAGGAGGTTTCAAAAATTCATTAACGCCTCCCAATTTAGATATCTGTTTTATATTACTTATTCTCTAGAGATGCTGTTTTCTTTCTCTTCACTATTGAGTTAACATGAAAAATAGCACCGACTCCACAAGGCAATTCAGATGGCTGAATTTAGGTGAAATTAATTCTGCCTCTTATGTATAAAATAAACAACACAACATATCTACAACAAAGGCTATAATGAAAATGGACTGGACAACAAAAAGTAAGTCTATTGAAAAATAATTTAAGAAAGGCCAAAGGAAAAAAAAACAAACCCCAAAAAAACCAACCCCCAAAAAAACCCAAACCAAAACCAACCCAAAACACACAAACCCCAACAACATTAAAACACAAAGACTTTCTGCACTCTTTCCTTACCACTACCAAGTTCTGAAATATTTGATTACATTTTTAGCAATTATTTTTTTCCCCTTCGATTGTTCTACTGATTAAAAAATCACACTTCAAATTATAGAAATGTAGAGTAATTTATGTTGGAAATGACCTCTGGAGGTATGACTCCTGCTCAGATCAGAATCAGCTCAGAGACCAGACCATGTTACTCTAACCTTTCATGTCTTGAAAACTTTGAAGGACAGAGTTTGCATAACCTTTCTGGGCAACCTGTGGCATCTGCCTGACTGTTCTAAGAATTATTGTTACAAACTATAAAGATTTAAATTCTGAGCTGTGGCATTATGTGATCCTAAAGGTTGGTAAATAGCAAGTTCTTGGTTAATTAGTGTCATATTCAGAAGTGAAGGCTTTGGCTGACTTAAATAAGCAAAGAATTACCCATAGCTACCACTGCTTGTAAGAAAATAAGTATCTTGTTTTGCGCACACATATGGTCCTTCAGGTGGTTTTAGTTTTGTTTTAATTTCTCACCATCCTACTCTGTTAATAATTTGCAATAAATCAAATTAATCTTCCCAAGTTATATTTTCCTCATCAACTTGAGTCCATTTCATCTGTTACAGTAATGGGCAAGTAACCTTAATGTCTTTATCTCAATCCACAAACTTTTTCTTTGTATTTTCCCTCTTCTGTTCTGAAGAGGGAGAGTGAGAGAAGCACTCAGTGGGCACCCTGATGACCAGCCAAGGTCAATACACATTACTATCTCCTTTCCCTCCCTATGAATGAATTAACCCTGAGGATTCAGTCATTCACTATGGGTTGCAGGAGTCAGGTATTGAAGCCTTCTTTGACTGTGGCTGTTATGTAAATGATTGGCAATTTATGCTCCAGCTGCATTTCTAATTCAGTTCTCTGTTGGTTTGAAAAGACCTCATACACAATATCCTACAGGAGATTCAGAAATGTGAGCACCTGATTTCAAGATCTAAAATTACTTCAAGGTAGATATAAATACTTAAGTAGATATCTCAGCCAAGATGATTGTTCTAACAAGAATTCTAGTGATATAATTTTAAGTAATGAAGTAAATACCAAAGTCTTAATCATCTAAGAAACCTAGGAAGGATTTTTCTGAATTATTTTATCAGACTATGTTTCTATATTCAGTCTGTGTAATAGTGCACTTATTTAAATGTTTTATTTAATCTGACTGACGCAGAGTATTCATTTGAATATTTTTTTATTATTTTGGGGGTTGCTGTTGGGAGGGCTTTTTGTTTTGCTTTTTTTTTCACTTATATAATTAAGTTTTAGACAAGTGTAATTCTATATAAGGCTGTGGCTGGAAGTGCACATTAAAGTGCGCTAGCACCTAAAAGACCTTAGTATAACCACCTCAATGATTTTCAGTCACTTCATATCATTAGTTCTTACTATTAATAGTTCAATATTTCATAAAAATTTGTAGTTCAATCCTGAAAATGATACATATGAGATAATCTCACTGTGTACCTATCTGATATATCTAACAACACCTATTTGTAAAATAAGGCTGCAATATTTATGCTTTGTGATTATTCAGTTATTGCCATACTGTCATTATTCTGTCATTATCTTTTCCAACTAAGGTGGAATAGTGAGCAATGACCCTTTTGGAAAATGTTAAACTATACTTTGTCTAGGGAAAAAGAAAAAAAAAAAGAAAGAAAAGAAGAGAAATAGTTTAAAAGTTCAACTACTTCAATGGAAAAATGTACATTATGAAAATTAGCATGTCTGTATGAAAGGTTTGTGTAGGAGCTACAGTAATTAGCTGAGACTGAGAAAGGTAGAAAATGTAGAATTAATTTCATTGTGAATTTCTACTGTATAGCTTTGTGGCTTCCCCAGAAAGCTTATCTGGATGTTACTGTAAACAAAAATCCACTAAATTTCCTCATCATCCTCATCATAGAAAAAATCTATACTTGCAGAAAGCTTTAATTAAGTTGCTAAGATTTTATGACACTATTTTTAATTTCTTATTAATTCTCCTTATACACTTCACAAACCCTAGCAGAAAACAAGTGTTTATAAAGATGAATTTCCTGTGGAGTATGTCAGCTGTCATACTGACAGGATTCCCTTCCTTTTATGAGACCATAAAATGTTTTCTATTGCAGAAAGTCTTGCTTACATAAATTTTAATCTGTTTCCCGGAGGGAAACTTTGTAAAGGTTGTTAATTCTTCAGACAGACATTAAAATTTCTTACAGAGGTTGAATGGAGGTTTAGATATGATCCTTAGGTTAGATTTCAAGTTTATTTTACTTCTAACACACACAAAAAAAAATGCTTGTTCACTTTAAGAAAAAGATCTTTTCATTTGTTGATTTAGTGACTGGTCTCAGAAGGTATAAAATGTTAATTGTAAAATTCAATGTCATTATCTTAGGAATTTTCATAGTCTATTTTCTGGATTGCAGTTGCAATTATTCAGAATGCAGTATTTATTTTTATAATACTGGCAGTGGATATTCCTTAACTAGTCCAGTTTCATGACTGACATTTACACTGTTCTAGATTTCTCTCTCACTATTATACCTATGAACTTAAAAAAACCCAAACAAACAAACAAAAAACCTCTATAACCAGTCCACTATTAAGAACTAAGAATATGGTTTGTCCAGTTTTATTCCAAAACACTTTATATGTTTTAAAAGCACTTAAGTCATTATTCAGAGTGGATGGATAACCTGTTAGCTAGCATGCTAAGCAAAGACTTGGTATATATCTCTGATGATGTCTTTCCATCTTAGGTGTCTTAGAAGGACTTTGGATGAGAGATGAAGTTCAGTTCATTGAACTCTGTCTACAATATTGATAGCCACCTCTGACATAGTCTTCTAGAATGTTATTATGTTCAGTCGAGAGTGATAAGTGCTTCTATTGCACAATTCATTTTACCTTGCAGGAAAAGAAAACAAATGAACCATTCACCTCAAAATGCCTGTTTGTCCCCATCTCCTGTGAATAGAGACCAGAGTGCAAACGTTTACACTATAGATCCTGAAAGCTCAATGGAATGAATCTCACATATAAGTTGTATAGATTCTCAAAATTTATGAATTTTAATATGGAAAATTCAAAGTAATATGCATGGTGAAAATATGATTAGCATCTAAACAAGGATCCTTCCAAACTGTCTTTTACTCCTCAGTAAATATATCCTGGACTCACAGTTTTTTTGAAAATGTGAGAGTTAACTTTGATTATGAAAATAGTAAAAATATATAAGCAGAACTGATGAACACATTACATAAATTCATAAAACCATGGCCATTCCTTTTATTTCTGATTAGCTAATATACATAGGTTGCATTAAAATTTTTAATTAAAAAAAACAACCAAAGAAACAAAACAAACAAAACCCCAAACAACAAAACAAAACACTGACCATAATCTCAGGGATGATCATGAATATTGAATGGTCTCCATGTGAGAAAAGACTGAAGACTTTATTTTCTTCTGTCAGAAAAAGTGATAGCTGAAGGTGAAGTACAGTAGATGACTCTAGAATTATAGGTGGCAGAAGGAAGGTTAATAGGTAATAGTCACTGAATATTTTTAAATTATTTATTTATATTTACTACAGAATTACAGGTCACTGAAATTTCTGGGCAGGAGAGTTAGCTTTCTTTCCTATCTACCCCCACACCCATTTCTCAATCATACATCTCTTTGCCTCAGAATATTGTGGAAACCAAACATTAAGAAAGGCATTCAATAGATAAAAGGATGCATTGGCTATTTGGATGATGTGGATGCAGACTTCATCACTGCAATTTCTAACAGAGATTTCCATGAAACTGAGAAGATATAGTAGCCAAGAACTGCTGCAAAAGCTGTCTATTACAGTTTCCTCAATGCCTTTTGAACCAGCAACTGTCACAAACAAGAGATTAAAATATAAGGATGGTTTCTTTGACCTAGTATAGTTATGTTCTCTTCTTCATAAAAAAAAAAAAATTGTAAATGGACTTTTGCTGTTAGAACTTCATAAGTGAAAGTCACTGAAGGACCTATTTCTCTGTTACTAGAATCTCCATCCATGCCTATTTCTTTCTGTCTCCTAGGAAAGCTCTGATGCCCATTTGAACTTTTTGGTATTCCCTGTGACCCTATTTTTTGATTCTTTCATTTCATTGAAGAGAGAGTCTTGCTTCCCTCTTCTGTTTCATTTTCTTATCATTGATTCTAGCTGAAGGTTTTATAATGAGTTATGTAGGAAATCATGAATTGCAGTTGCTATCTTCAAGGCAAATATTAACCTTCTCTTGATTTTTGTGGCATTTTAAATTGTACTGCACAAATACTTTATCATTTGTCACAAGATAAGTCTTTGATACTTAAAATAATAGACAAGAAACTATTTAACTGAGGATTCTTTTTTTTCCTCCACCAGGTAGGCTATCATGCAACAAGATTTTAACAAATCTATCAACAACAGAATCTAGGACTAACCATTTCAACCTGAAAAGGATGCATTTTCTCTGTCTGGAATATCAATTTGGTTTAAGGAGAACAAACCCACTAATTAGCCAAACACCAGAATGGTGAATCACTTAGATTAGAATTAGATTAGAATGGAATCACTTAGAATCACTTCTAACACATTAGAATGGAATTACTTAGAATCACTTTTAGCCCTAAACACTATAAATCTTACTACTTAGTGTTAGTATGTTTTCCAGCACAAATATTCCTGTGGAAAACTCATGAAACCTCACTGATTCCCCACTTGTAACCAACAGAGTCCTCAAAGGATGGTATTCCTCACTGCACACATTTATTGTTCTACATAGACATTAATAATCATACTGGCCTTTACCTCTCTGTTAGGAGTCAAGGAAGGTGATTCTTAAACACTTTAGCTCCTAATAAATTCTGTCTGCTGTTGACCACAGGAAGTCAGGTCTGCGATTATTTTTAGTGATCTGGAAGTTTATTGTTAAAATGCAACATAATACTTCTTCAGTCTTCACATGACAGAATCACAGAATGTTAGGAGTTGGAAGGGACCTTTAAAGATCATCTAGTCCAACCTCTCTGCCAGAGCAGGATTCCCTAGACCATGTCACACAGAAACGTGTCCAGATGGGTTTTGAATATCTCCACAGAAGGACAATATCATATAACTCATTCATGATAAGGAAGCCAAACAAAGGAATTTGATATGACTAAATGTTGTGATCTCATTGACCTTTCATTGAAGGTGTCTGTTGAGTTTCTGAAGTTGAAAGACTTGACTTTATCCACTCACTAGCAACCTGTGACTCCACGACTGTATATGTGACAGTGCAGCTTTTTGACACTTCGGAAAGGGAATGATACTAAAGACAGAAAAAAAAAAAAAGACTTTCTACTTTGTTTGTGCTGTTGAAAAAAAAATACTGTGGTCTTGGTGAGTGAAATTATCATTATCATAGGAAAACAACACACAGCTGAAGTAAGTGTTGAAAGACTACAAAAGCATTTAGTATTGCATTCAGGACATGGCATGGCAAAATATTTCTGTTGGTATTCTGGTAATGACGGTACTAATTTTTCTATTGTCTTTTACTATGTGATACAGAATTAAGGTTCTGATATGGTAATGTGATATAACCAATCAAGACTGTCTCGTTAACGGAAAGAAATAGTCATGTATAATGGCATCTAAATGCCTAGAACAAGTGTAACTATACATGCTCCAAAGATGCTGCTCTTTCTTTGTTGACTGAAAAAGTACTGTAGCTGACTAGTTTAGGATAAATGTATAATTTATGTAAATTTAGGTAAATTGTTTTAGGTATATTTTAATTTAAAGTCAGTACTCAAGTGTGAGGTGTCAACTATATACAGAAGAATAAGAATGCATATATTTAACCTGTCACTGGAGGCATAATATATCTCTATAAGAATATTTTTTTCTGTAAAATCCCTAATTGTAGTGTACTTTAGCTTGAATTAAAGTCATTGAAATTAATTCTTTTTCTTTTACTGTTTTATGGAAACTCTGGGATTTTTTTCATGTTCATAGCTTACTAGTCTTTTCTCATTCATTAGCCACAAAGGATTTTTCATGTATTTCAAAAGTCTAACAGCAAAAGCCTTGACAAACATTCTCTTAACTATGGTTGCTGTTGTTGATGTGCCAAGGCACCCAGCCAGAACAAGTCCTAATTATTTTCCTGCCCCAAGCAATAAATGTTTTGAGTACAGTTCCTACTCAATTCCAATTCATACAGTGAGCCATGCAAACGAATCAAAAGTGGAGTGAAAGAGATGTTGGTCCCTTACTTTTGCCATTGCAGGCTTTTGCCCAAGCAGTTGACAGCACAAGCAGAGCCTGCATACAGCCAAGTTACCCTGCACAAAAACAAGACCACTTTTAACCCACTTCCCTCTTCCCATTGGCCACAAAAGCTGAGCCTACTGCCAGTGCAGCCACAGACTCCAGTACGGGATGGCCAAAGAAAAGGAGAGTATGATTGAGTGCAGGAGGATGAAGAGGAAGGGATAGATGGAGGGGAAGAATGAAGAAAGGAAGGCAGGAAGGAAGAAATTGTATTTTTTAAGTGTAGAATCTGGGGGTTTAATATAATGCTTAAGACTCTTGTTACATTCAGACATCTTGTATTATTTCTGACGTGTTTGTATGCACATAATTCTTAGGATGGAATTTCTGATAGAAAGGATCATGGCTATTGTTTTAGGATTTTGCTGTTATTACTTGACATTTTTTTAATGAATGACATTTGCTTTCGTCCAGTCCTCAGACACCTCTCACTGTTGTCAGATTGTTCAAACATGATCAAGAGTGGGCTTGTAATGACATCAGCCAGCATTCTCAGCACTTGTAGGTCTAGCCCACCAGGGCCTATGAACTTATGAATGTCTTGGACTTATGAATGTCTTAAGTATTCTCTAACATGTTCCTCTTCCATCAAGAATACATCTTCCTTGCTGCAGACTTTCCCCTTGGTCTCTGGGGCCTGAGATTTCTAAAGGTCAGTCTTGTGAGTAGAGACTAAGTCAACAATGATATTTAGTACCTCAGCCTTTTTCATGTTCTGTGAGCCCAATGAGTTTAACAGCAGGTTACAGTTCATAATGAAACAGTGTGAAAATAGAAAGATAGAATAATTTCAACAATACTCAATATTTTTATTTAGTTCAAAGTGGTTATTATTCAAAGTGGTATATTATATTATAGATATATATTCTTCTGATTTTAACATTATCCATTTTTCTGGGAAAATTTGATATTTGTAAACGTTAGATTTTCTGATGAAAAATAAATCAAAGGCAAAATTCCAGTCAGCACTAATAAGTAGATAGAACAAACATATAAGTTAATTACTTTTACAAAACATGATAGACCAAGAGTTGGAACCAAGAACCCATTTTCTTGAACTTTATGTCTTAGCAATTTTATTACATGCACCAAAAATATTTGTAAACCATTCAATTTCCTAGTAAAGGTTTCTTTACACCAGTTTAATGAGATTTAGATATTTACAGCAAGTTTTCTGCCTACTATGCATGCTCTATTCCTAAAAAAGGAAGTTAGAACCATTTTTTGTATTGTTATTGCAGAAAATTTTTGCTTAGTAGAATAGCAGAGAAGTTCTAATTCTGTACCATCTATTGCCAGACATATTAAGTATACACTAGAATATAATTGTATATGTAATACCCATGTATTATATACATGGGCATTAGATTTAAGCTTAGTGTTAGAGGCGAGTTGACCTCGGCCACTTGCATAGAGCCCACCAAGCTGCTTTGTCACAGCTCCTCAACAGGAGAAGCGGAAAAAAAATACAGTGGAAATGCTGATGGGCTGAGGTAAGGACAGCAAGATCACTCAACATTACAGGCATGGGCAACAGGCCGGACTTGAGGAAATCAATTGAATTTATTGCCAGTTAAAAACATAGTATTTAGTGAGAAATATAAAAAAAAATAAAAGCATCTTCCTCCCACCCTTTCCTTCTTGCAAGGCTGTTACAGGGCCTGTGTGTGAGAATTGAAGTAGATCCCAGGCTTTTCACTTTGGAAAATGTACCATAATTTGCAGATGTGAAGAGAATACATATACTAAGGAGTCAGGTAGACAAAATTATAGTGCCTGATGCAGCTGCCCAGAATATAGATGAATGCAGTTCACTTCATCTTGCTCACAAAATGCTTTCCTGTGTTGGAAACCTGGAGGACAGCCACACTCCTGTAAACTGATGTTAGACATTGGCTCAGCTGCATCAGTTCTGCTGGAACCTATTTACTAGCTAACAAAATCTAAATTACATTTGGAAGCTTATTTGAAGAAAGTAATCCTTGTAACTCATTGCTCTAGTTTAATGCACTGCTTACTCAGTACTCTTGTCTAGAGATGTAATCCTTCAGAGAAACCTATTTTTAGCAGCCACCAACAAAAATATTAAAATAAATCTGTTTGGGTTTTTTTCTGTTGTCTATTAAAGGTGTGTTTCATATTATATAAATGAGAACAATAGCATTACTTTTGTTATTTTAATGAGCTAAAATTTCAATTTGAAAAGCTAGAAGTTATCCTGCCTGTCTGACAGTTAGTGTTTTGAAGGGATGTGTCCCAGAAGTCTGATTTTACATCTGCCATTCTGTTGTTAAATGACTGATATCCTATGGCCTCTCAAATGCAACTAAATTCAGATTTTAAGGCAATCAGCCAATTCCTTGCTCATTCAGTAAATACGATTAGGGAAGTCTAATTAGCTGACACTTTGATTTGGTAAGCTGAATAGCTTTGATGACTTCAGTGACTAGATATCCTTTGGCTATAGTGAAAGCTCATTTGTAAACGTTTATCTTTACATTACCAGGTTATATGATTAAAGCTTGTCTGCACACCAACAAATGAACCCAAAGAGACAATGGCATATAGAGAAGCCCAAATAATATGCTGCCCTGACTATTTCCAAGCCCATCACAGAAGAAACATCACCTTCTGAAGCCCAGAAGAGCATAGGGATACAATGGCAGAGGGGAACAAAAATTAAAGACTCAGAGGAAGGGACACCCTGCATAGCCCCTTCCCAGGACTGTCCCATGAGTCCCTCGGTTTGTGTCCAGGTGTGAAACACATCAAGTCAACAGTAAAAAATACGTAGGACCAAGTGGAGTTGCTGCCTGGGGTTGTGGGATGCAAAGGAAAATCATTTCAGGATTGCTCAGGACTAACTGCGGGATACTTAGGGAACAAAACACAGGTGGGAAGAGGGAATAATTGAGGTGATTTTAGGAATAATAAACATGGCAAAATGGAGGAATGAGGCAATAAAAAGGGCAGGACACACACGGAAAGATGGTACATTTGTCTGCCCTGTTTCTGATCAGCAGTCCCTCTGCCTGTTTCTAACTCTTTGCCTGGGTAAGGAAACATCCATTTTGTGTTTATATGCATGGGGATCTGAGTGCAGCCACTGGTCTGGAACCTTGGGTCACAGGGTGCCCATGGTGCAGCACCTGGGGTGGGTGGTTGAGTGCCTGGATATCAGCTTCCAAACTGGGCCCATGGTCCATGTGCCAGTGACTGGAAAGACCAGAGCGAGTTAAACCAAGTGCCAGCCACTGTGATAAGACCAGGATCACAGAGGCCCATATGTCCATGCTGTCAGTGATGGGTGCATATGTAGCAGTGCAAATGAGTGCATGATCATTGGAAAAGGTCAAGATAGACTAGCTGGCATGTAGGTGAAGTGGACTGAGACAAAAGAATGTTTTGGAGGGCAAGATGATGGAAAGGAGATGGCTATCAGAGGTGTCAGTGGGGTCCTGGCCAGCTCTGTGTGAAAGTGTGTGTCTGTGTGAAGGTCTGGAATGGGTTTGTGGTCTTGAGGGTTTATATGTCTGGGTGCCAGCAAGTGGTGGATTCAGCTGAAGAAACAAAAGAGAGAAAAGCTGAGATGATTGCTGCCTGCAAATACACTAGGGGATCAGAAAACAGGGAAAGAAAAGCTTCTTAAAACAAACAAAATCAATTCTGGTTAACGAACAAATGTTAAAAGCTGGTTATGAAGTAAAATCACATCTGTAATTAATTTTCTAATCCTCAGAGAAGTGAAGTTCACCAATAGCATTTCAATAACTTCAGAGAGGACAGGCATTCTAGTTTTCTTCAAGAGTAGGAAACTCAGTTTACTGGCATCTATGTCCTTTCAAACTCAAATTTCTGTTTAATTAATTATGATACATTGGAAAATGAACAATAAAACACAAAAGTAAGCTTAAAAGGCAGGCTAAATATTAGTCAAAGCATTGCTTTCACATCTTTTCATGCATCAGATATGCAGATTTCACAAAAGGTATGTGAGCAACAACGGCTGACTTAGTCACTTGGTCTATGGTATTCCAATTATGGATGGAAAGCATCCTCACAGCAATTACACTGACGATATGAAGAAATCACTTGCAGTAATTTACTTAGGAGGTAGACCATATAATAAAACATGAACTTCTATTCTGATATTCAAAGTCCCTATATTTTTTTGTAACTTTTAATGAAATCAACTGCTGGAATAAAGATCATGTGAAATCTTAAAATCACTACTTGAGGTTTCTCTAGCACATATTTTACGTCTAAAGATAAACTAAAAGATTGTTGCAGGATTCATCCATAAAATGATGTGACTTGTAAACCAAAGGCCAGATCAGATCAATACAGTATTTCCTTCTTAATGTGAAACACAGTTATGTTGCTCTTTTATGCAAACCATGTTGCCAGAATTCAATCAGAATTGCTCTTACTGATCAGCATGATATTAGTCTGAGGGAGAAAACATATGCTTTTAAAATGTATTACCCTTACTGTAATGTACTGCTAATTTTTCCATTTGAATTTGTTTCTTGAGAACTAAGTGTGGGTAATATCCTCATTCTCTCAACAAACATATACATCAAAATTCTTCTTAAATATACAATATACTAAGACATAAAACCAGTATTTGTGTTGGTTTCTTTTTTTCTTTTTAAGGAAACAAATCCATGTGAATACAAAATAGAAATAAATACCAATACCTCTTTTGTTTTAATAAATTAGATGGAACATACCATTGTTTTTTTCCCTGGCATTATATTTCAATGAAATCAAACACAACCAATGTTCAGAATATGTTAATAAAGTATTGCACACATTGAGTTAACATAATTTATCAGTTTAATATTATTAGTTAGAAAGAAATGGGTTATGTTGCTATTTATTAAGAAATATTCAAATAATAACATGTTCAAGGTGTAAAATTTTCCAAAGGTAGGATTCCACATCATACATTTGCAAAATTCACTTCTGAAGTCTTCATTTATGTACCAGACAAAATGTATATACACCAGACTAAATCACTTGACCTTCAAGATTTCTGAGTATCCTGAAATTTTGGCTGAAAACCAGTAATATATAATAAAGATTCTTTATGAATCTGTGAGTTGTGAAGTAAGTATAGACAAGTAAGAAAGAAACTTGAGTCATAGTCTCTAACAAAGGCATGAGAGAGATAACTTGATGCTCTTTTCTTATCCTTCAGCGCTGAGGAAATTGCTTTTTTAGTTTAGTTTAGTTTAGTTTATATTTTAAATTTTGCTTTCCATCCTCTCAAAATCTCTCTTTTCTGTTACAGTGAGGAGTGCAGTGATTCCACAAGATATGACGTTGGTTTTAATTCTGTTCACTAACTCATCTAGAAACAGATATTTGTATTTTGTTTGGAGATCCTGTGGAGCTCCACTCTTCTCTAAAATAAAAATTCTTCTTTGTAGGAGATGAGTAAGCCAGAAACATTTTACTTTGTTGCAGATAGCTGTAACTAACATTTTGGAAAAAAAACAAAAACAAAACCACCAAACCCAGAACTATGAATGGTAGCTGCAATTCTGTTAACAAACAAACAACAAAACAAAACATGTTCATGCTGAAAGATACACACTGCAGTAGGTCACAAAGTTATTATGTAACTTCAAGGTTTTATTTGATATAAGAAAAACAAAATGTCCCTTCAAAAATTATGGCTTCATTCTTTACGTTTCAGAAAGATATTCAAGTAGGTCTAATTAAGAACTGACTAACCAAATTGGTATCTTGTAATGCATATCCTAATAACAGAAAACAGATGCTACTAAATCTTCATGAATGTTACTGTCAATGCCTGGAGCTAACACAGATAGACAGTGTATATGTATATTACCATCACTTTCAGTCAGATTGGATACTAGTGCTGTGTGCCACAGGGACCACCTAAGGCAAAAAACTTACTTACATACCCCTGTTTCTATAAATATTTATGTAGTCATATACTGTTATGTTTTATGTAGTAGCTCACACAAGGAGGGAGACATTTCACTTTATTGAGTAAACCAACATTTCTTAGATAGACTTTTAAAGATTTTAATCCACCTCACTCACCATGTGCAGGGACATCTTCCACTAGATCATGTTTCTCAAAGCCTCATCCAAGCTGACCTTGAACACTTCTGATGATGGGGCATTCATAACTGCTGTGGGCAACCTGTTCCAGTGTCTCACCACCCTCATTGTAAAGAAATTCCTCCTTACATCTAATCTAAATCCACCCTATTTCAGTTCAAAACTGTTGCCCCTTGTTCTGTCACTACAGGCCTTGGTAAAAAATCTCTGTCAACGAAACAAAACAAGCTATAAGTCAAACAGAAAAGTTTGGGTTAGTCCCAAAACCAACAGAGATTTTGTAACAGTGCAAACACCCCACTACATCAGAGGTGTTGTTCTGGCTATCTTCTCTAGAGTCCTTGTTCCAGGCAGAGCTTACCACACTCTCAAAAATGTTAACATAGTATCATTGTACTAGATCTACAAACGGACTTAGATTAGTTTAAATACTTACCACAGGTTTCACTTCACCTGGCTAGAGGAAGAAAGCTTCTTATCTCAGTCTTTTGTACGCTCATTAAATGCCTACAAATTCATCAAGAAATTCCAAATTTTTGGAGATATGTGCAAACCTTCACTTTAAGTTCAAAATAATTCTTATTCGAGGAAGCATGTTAAATATGAATTCAAGGGTAAGGGTGGGTCTGTGTGTGGAGGGGTGGCATGTTTTCTTTTTTCTAAAGAGAAAAGCCAAAGACTTGAACATAAATCTTTCTGCTCTGTAACCATGTATACACTGTGTACAAAGAGAACACTACTCTCTGTCAGAAAGCTATTTTAGGAAAGTTAATCAGGCAAAGTCCATGCACTGTTCATGAAATGAAAAGCAGAATGTAAATTCAAAGTATTATTTCATAATTATTAACCATTTATCAAGTGACTTTTCACCAAAATTGGTCAAACTTCTTTTTAGACACATGCCCAAGGAATCTCCGAAGCAAGCTGGTTTACATTTGAAGTGCATAATTAAAGACTAAATAATCCAGATGACAAAATGATGTGGTAAAATCCAAATTTCTCACACAGATCTCAGAATTAGCTTAAAAAAGTCATATATCATTTTTTTGTATGCTGTTGTGACACACTAAGTGAAGGTTAAAATCAGACATAGAGCTTTGGGGGTTTGTTGATCAAAGTAGTAGCTTCCAGTTTGAAATGCATAATGAGACAGCCCCATATTGCACGTGTATACCCTTCTATATTCAGCAAAGCTAAACCAATCTTTTCAAGATCACTAGCTGCAGATCACCATGTGTTTGGAAAAGGAAGTATAATGAAGAATGAATATCCATAACAGAATTCTTGAGACTGGACAGGCTACTTATGCCCTAATGCTTCTGTAATGGCACATGACTCCATGTTCTACACAGAGTTTTCAGCTTTAGCCGAGACGTTTACTATACCTGTTTACATTGTTGCAAATGTTTGTTTTAATAGCTTCACCTGACTCATAAATAGATGTTTGGAACCTCTGCAAAATCTGTTTATAGTAAGAGAAAGAATACTGTCTATTTCAGTTCAATTAGTTTACCAATGCATAAGGTTTTCATTTCTCAAAATATTATTGAGGAAATAATCCTTCAAAATGGCTTAAAGAATATCTTGAATTTACATATATGCATTGGCTGGATAAGGCCAGTCTTTCTCAGAATGAACCCTGGAAAGACTCAAAATCAGATTGCATGAATTATTTAGAAGTTCTTGTAAACAGTCAGAAGTAAAAAAGGACTGAAACTTAAGTGGTGCATACTAAGTAAATGTACTATATGCTATGCAAGCATATCAGTTATGCATACTTATAAGTCTCTTAAACTAAAAGTGTAAAAAAATTCCAAATGTGAAGAGAGAACCAAATAAAATATTATGTTCAGTTGTGTTGTTTTGCTTTTCCTAATCAGCTTATTAAAGATTAATTTGAATAGATATTTTTTCCTTACATGAACTATTTAACTCCATAATTTCATCTGAACCATAAATAATTTTATTTGTTTTATTAAGTATAATCAACTGACAGTTACCACATAGCACACTGTCTGAACATTTGTTTATCATGCACTCAACAACAAAATATATGTATAAATGAAACTTTTAACTGTTTACAGTTAATTATGTATTTATTGCTCAACGTGTTTTTCATGAGATCCAGAATGCTGTAAATGCATAATTAGTCAAACGCCCTCCCCCTTTTTCCTCTGAAACTACAGCCTGAAATACTTTTATCTTCCTGCAAGAAAATCAAATTTGAGTTTAAAGAGAATGATACAATAATTCAACATAAGTGGTCAATAATTTTAAATTTACCTTTAAGTCACCACAAAAGACAGTTAAGACTGTGAATGTATGCAAAGAAAGAACTAAACAAGTGGTAATATTTTTAGAATATCCAGTGGAAAGTTTAAAGTACTAGATGTTTCAATTGTCTATAAATCCATAAACCTAATTAATTAATTATTTAAATCCTTAAAGTAATGAATGTCATTATTATGATAATACATCTGAGCAATTATGGACTGTGTACTTTTACAATGTGACTGTTTCAGCTGACAACTAAAAACAACTTATATATAATGTTGGAATAAATACTTACATGGCAAGGAGTACACAGATATTACTGTGTGAAATGAATGGGTTAACCTTGGCTGGCATTCAGACCCACCACTCTCACACACACCCACTCCCTACTTTCTCACTCACCACCCTTAGCAGGGCAGGAGGATACCAAGAGACAGGAAATTACCAAGTTCCAAAGGGAAGAGGGGGGGGGATTTTTGTGAGAAGAATCTTAGGAAACCTCAGTGGTGATACCATGTAAGATTGAAATCACCTTGGTAATGGTATCAGAAATACCAAATCTAGGTATGGATATAGGCAAACTGAGACCAGTGGAGAAAGTGTAGTTTTAGGCAGATTGCTTATTTGGGAGGTAGCATGTGTAAAAAAGGAGAGGGCTCAAGGTAAATGGAGGAAAAACAAGCATGGGTAAATAGAGAGAAGAGGGAGTAAATACAGCTGGTCAACCATAAGTAAACACATTTTTCTGGCTGAGCCTTGAACCCTACCACTGCAGTCCATCCTATTTTCTTATTACACCATATTCCAAAATGGTTTTTTGTGTGACCTCACTCATGTGCATGTGTGATGAGTGCTCATCAGGTTGAGTTCTACTGTGAATTGAAAAGAGAAGTCTCAATCTGTATTATTAAGATGGTCATCCATTTTTATCCAATTTCCTTATAATCTCATCACTATGACTTGCTGCTTTATTCATTCTTGGCACATGATCAGAAGATAGTGTTAAGCGGATATTATACCAGACACCATATATGAAAAAAAAAATATATATTCAAGGGCTGAAAGGGGAGGAAAGGGACAGGGGAAAGTGATGATATTTTTATAAAGGTTACTTTCATTATAAATAATGAAAGAAGAGAATATAAAACTGAAACCCTCATGTTATGAATGCTGAAATTCTCATTTAAATATTTGCAAAATTATATTAGTATTTGAAATATTATTATGGGAGCATAAGGAAAGAATCTATCCTTTCACTGATTCTGATTCTAATTTAGTCTTGAAAAATAAGTATTTTCCAATTATCAATACTTGTTTCTTCATTTCTAACTTCTGTAAAACTATAATAAATTATATAAACAAATTTGCATACCCAAATACGCATTAAAAATGAACACTTTAATTCCTGTTGCATGCATATGCTCAGCATCCTGTAGATGATTAGAATGCTAGCATCTTTTAAAGTAAGTGAGTTTATTCACATTACTGTGCAAATTCTTTGTATTTATTTCTACACTGATAAAATCAGATAACCCTAGAGATTTTCCTCAGCTTGCATGCTACTTATACAGTGAACAGAGCCACCTGATCCACATCTCTTTTCAAGGGACCCTTGGGTTTCTTCATTTGACATGAGCAAACAACAAAACCCTAACTTTTAAAAATGCCAGACCATCACAAAGAACATAGGGAAGATTTATAAGGTTTGTAATAGTGAAAAAAAGAAAATTAGAGGTCCGGAAATTACTCAGAGAATTCTAGATGTTAGTGGAAGTTATTGAAAGAATGAAATTATCAGAAAGTTTTTTCCTATTCAGAAAAAGTGCATTTTATTGAAGGATTTTGACATCTAGGTTGATGGCCTCACCATGATTTGGAACAATCTACAAAAATTTCAGCTGGCCTCAAAATGGAATAGAGCTTTGTTTGAATGACCTGAAGTCTTGTGGCCCCCAGTTATAGCACAGCTGACATACTGAGCTGATTTATGTTCAGTCTCCTAACAGACATCCATCAAAGAAAAATAGAAGAGCTTAGGCTAGTAGCAACACTAACACTCCAAAGCAAACCATCCTTTTAAGGTTTCCATCACTTTGCTGAATAAAGAAGGAAATAGCCATTGAACAACTCATTTTAGATCACGTAGTTCAGACTCTTTATCTGTGTATTCTTATCATTTTACAGGATCTCATAGAGACATTGACAAGCAAGCAACATGTATAACATGAGAGTTTTCAGACAATTCCTTAAGGCAGAAGAATCCAAATCAACACAACTTTTACTATGCGGTTATGATAAAAGTTTGCTATCATCTTCTTCATTTATATTATTATTTGCTTTCTAAATCAGATATGATATTCTAATTCAAATATCTATCCCATTACTTTCTGTAAGATTCTTTGATTTTAAGTAAACATTAAATGATTCACACTGTTCCAGAAGTGAACTACCTGCAGATATGCATTTATTTACAACACCTTGTAAGCACCTGGCAAGCATTCAGATTACACAGGGAAGGGAGTGTGGTAAAAACAGTTACAAGAGACAAACATTGAGGATGTTCTGCTACTGTGGTTAAAGAATTGTTAGTGAAGTAAAGGACTATGATGCAGACTGAATTTATTTTCTCTGGTACCGTTGCTCAGTTTCAGAAGATAAAAAGAGGTGGGATTTAATGTTAGGCTGAGTCATAAACTGACGAATTAGAGTAGCTGACAACTAATGTAGTAATCATTAATTATTCTAGCTGCATTGCACTAAGCTCTTACAATTAATGCTGTGGAATTTTAATCTTGAGTTCAGTCCTAATTAATAAAAATTTAAAGGTCCTTTGAAGTCCAGCTTTGTCATCCACAAGACTGAGGTTATTACCATTTTGACTGTTATTTCAAAGTAATCCTTCTGTCTGAATCATCATTATTTTTACTGCTCTGTTTACCAAAGTGTTTTTGTTGCTATGTGTCATTTGTATAACATAAACAGTGCAACAGATTCTTAGCAGGCAGACTTGAGAATGCAGCACCACTAGAAAGACCACACATTTTAAATACTCCAGTAAAAGAGAAGGAAAGCAGGAGAAAGCAAGCAGCTATAAATACATGGTAAATCAAGTATTCATTAGTTAATATTTTTGTCATTTTCATGTGGAATGATAGCTTTGTAATAGCAGTTCAAATAACGATTTGATACTCAAATGTCAAGATGTAAACCATTTAACCTGGAAGCTGATCCTTCTAAGAAGATTAATTATCATTCTTTAATGTTCTGTAAGAGTTTCCAGTAAAGATAATTAAGTAGATTAAGTAGTATTCTTTATCTAAATGTTATTATACAATGCTTTTCTTGATTTTGACTGGTATAGTTCTTTCCTAAATGATAATGATCCATGATAAACTCAAGTGATTTACCACTAACATATCACACTCCCCAGCAGAGAACACATAGACAGCAAATTCACATGTATTAGAGGCTTCACTTCAAGATCAGTTTCTGCCTCACTTTTCATTGCATTACGTTTCAAGTGGATCTAACCTGTAGCAACAAGATTGACCTACAATGGAGTCCTGCTATTCAGGCTCAAAAGTGCCAGCTGTTTGCCTAGCAGAGTGCAGGCTGATATCCATTTTAATTACATTCATACCTTTCTATAGAGGCTATACTTATTCCTAGAATGCTGGAAAATTAAATCCTTGCTAATCATATCTGTAATTCTCTATTTAGTTTGCAAAACCAAATCACAAATTGTTATGCAAAGTTCTGTTTTAAAACATCAATATAAAAAAGTTATGGAGTTAGTGACAGAGGGATAAAAAGGTCAGTCTTATATCCAGCATTCAATATAAACCCCAGGTGGAATTTTAGTATGCACAGGAATTTAAATGCTAGTATCACAGTAAGAATGCTGCTCTTTATTGGAGAACAGAATGTAAAATTTGAAACTATTTGGATGAACTCTTCAGTCATGAGGGAAAATCTTTTAACAGTAGTATGTTTTCTTAACAACCAGAAGTGGTCCAAATGAAAAAGTAGTTCCAGCAGTATTTAACACTCCTTTGCAAATGTGCCTGTAAAATGACTTCCATTAGAATTGCATATTTACTGTCTCAAGATATTAAATGTTTAACTTCTGTAACTTTCTAGGCCTTTTCAAGTAATTTTGTTTCCTTTGGTTCTGCATAAAGCTAAACACTTTACAATTCAGTCTATGCAGAGTCAAATGCAGCTGTAGATACATTAATATAAAATAATGGGTTGCATACACTGAAATATCACTTTCCTTCAATGACATTTTTATTTTCTTGAATAAAAAGATGATGAAAGTTTATTTTGACACATACTGACTCAATAAAAATATTTCCTCCAGCTCTATAATCATCTCTTTTAGTGTTTAGGTTACCAAAAAGATAGCGCCTATATTCTCATGCCATTTTGAAAACTAAAAAGCAGTTCTGTGTTGAACCACAGGAGGTACAGTGAGGCTCAGGCATCAAACACTGTTAGACGTAGGTGATTTGAATTCTTATATGGGAAGGTGCACGTGCAATGCAGAAACAGTCCCCAAACAATTGAAAAAGATATAAAACTGCTTGAACTTAAGTACTTAATCAGAAACTCACTGAAGTTTGTGAGATGCAATGTCAGCAGGTGGAAAAAATCATTTGTGTTTCCAGCTTCTGGATAGTTGGTGGAAAGGAACAGGTTTTGCAGAAAAAAAAAAAAAAATAAAAAAAATGGAAAGATAGTAAAAGGAAGACCTGAGCTGCTTAATTTGAAGGCATCAGAGAGGACATTGTATCTGTGGCATGTGAAGGAATACAGATAAAATAAAACCAGTGAATACTGGGATTTTTTTCTCTTTTTAACTTAAAAACTGTAAATAAAACTTTCCTTTCTACAACTACTTTTCTACAGCAAAAATTGTGATGAAAAGTTATAAAGAAAAATAAAAAACTACAACTAACAAAACCAACAAATCCTAAGAAAATTTGCTTCCACTGCTCCTTCACCACACAGAATTGAATAAAGAATCATCACCCTAGCATACATCCTGGGAGGAAGGAGAATGCTGTTGTTCCATGAAATTTTGGTGACTATGATACAGTTAATCCAAACTCATTTTAACTATGCAAAAGTGATGCAGCCAGTTCAAATACCTTGCAATATTTATTGAAAAAAGATAGGCCTCTCCAGAGGATGCTGTCTAAAACATTTATCTTGCCTTACCATGAACTGTCAGAATTAGATATTTATCTGTCTACCTTTTGTCATAAAACGACTAGCATACACATATAACACATTTTCTATCTACTTTTAAGACAGACAGAAGTAGGACAGCTGAAATTCAGCCCTGCAGTTCTACAGATATAACACTTGTTAACTCATTCAGAAGTAAGGTTGGTGGTGATGAAATGTTTTGCAGATTGTTGTGACAAGTATAAACCATCCCTTGAACTGAAAGGAAGGCTGCCTTTCCTTGGCCATTCGTTAATTTTCCTTCTCCTTCTGGTGTGACTAAAGAGTCTGAGTCCATGGTGGAATTATGGTAATAATTTCTGGATGAACTGCTAATGTTCAGAATGTTTTCTTAACTTTGAATATCTTTGCTTTATTTATCATCCAGTTCCAGCTGCCAGCATGTTACAATGAGCTCTTCCTATTATTATACCAAGCTTTTTTGTCTGCAAAACACTGCTTTCAAAAACCAAGTAACTAATACTGCATAGGTGATTACGAGAGCCATTGTGATCACATATGAACGGAGTAGGAACAGCTGGTCAAATAATGTAGATCATAGTATACAAATATCCTCACTAATACGCAGCACTGAATTAATTGTTCTGCGTGAGTCATTACTGTCCATTGTTCCTGATTACACAGATTGCAAGTAACCGTCCAAAAAAATTCTTTGAATCCTGGATATCTTTTTGAAGTTAGTATGAATAATTATTTGTCTAAAATTCTTTCATAGGATAGTGGTCATAATTCATCATTATCTCATGTTCTTCATTTTCCTATTTAAGATATTGCAGTGTGAGCCAATCTGAGAGCAAAAACAATGCCATATAAAATGAGCAATCATACACTAAAAATAACAAATAGTGACTAGTCAATGTGAGCAGCTGTGAACAAGCCATAGTCAAATACAAATGAATAATGAATATATTAACAGATTCAGCATTAGTTTGCAAGCAATTTACAGATAGAAAAAAGGACAAAATTAATACTATTTATAAAGAATAATTCAGTTGGCTCTGCTTTTTGACAATTGTCATGACACTTATCTTTTTTTCACTGAGATTTGCATATTTTGTTCTTTTAATCTTTCATATATTAGTCCTCTCAGCCTTAGTCTTGGATGAAAGCCCTTCAATTCCTAAAGTGATACCAAAAATCTCATTCCACTTGAAATCTTAATTCTTTCCAGACCTATTAGTTTATTATAGTTGTGATTATCTACATTCTAAAGAATTACCTTTTATATAATTTAAACGTATAAAGTACAATGATGTTCTTTTTTCAGTGGGAGTCTTACAGACAAGTGAAACGATTTCTATGTAAAGTGGTTTTGCTGTTTTTTTAATCTGGCACTGTAAAATGGTAGACTGAGTTGAATAAAGTTAACCTTTACCCAAAATCATCATTTACCTTCACTTTCCTGATAAAACCTCCTGATCTGATTCCAAAATATCTTCTGTGATTTGCTAGAAATCTTCTTAATATTAACGTTTTATTAATTTTACATATGTTTAATTTAAGAAACTGAAAAGCAGTATTGAATTGTTACAAAATTAAGACTACACCTGGTATCTTTTATCCGCTTAACAATTAAAGTAGATAGGCCTCATGCATGAAAAGGGGCATAAGATAAAACTGTTTGGCTGAAGTTGAAACAGCTTGCCTATTCCCTAACTGATGATACAGAACATATTTTAGGGCAGAAACTGAATAATTGTATCAGATTTAATACTCAAGAGGAAAGAACTAGTGTTTTCATTAAAAAGATTTTCTATCAAATGCAAACGCAACTTATTGTAAAATCTGAACCAGGACACTCAATATGCAGTTTCTTTGTCTAAGAGCATGCAGAGTTAATTCATAGAGACCAAGGTGGGAATCATCCCCAGAAATTTAACACATTTTACAGAGACACATCTAGATTTGATTTAGTCATCACACTTCTTTCGAAGCAACTAAAAGGTTTAACAGTAAGCATACAATGATTTATCTGGCCTATTTCAAGATGAGACTAATTGTCCTTTAGAGCTACTGTTTCCCCTTGCTAACTATAAAAAGAACAAGTTAATTAGCTAATTTAGGATTAGGAATCTGAAAGAAGGTCAATACTTGTTTGGACAAGACTATGAAACAACTATTACTAAACTAGTGTTCCAAGAAAGAATTATCACAAAATTCATCAATCCTTTTGTAAAGTTCCTTACCTATTTTTGTTCAAATACACTGTTAATGTGGACTTGAAACTAAATAGTGCATTACTAAATGTCTGTATACATCATTTTCCCTAGGGAAGAATCAGGGAAGGAATGGACTTCAGGTACCAAATCCTTTATCACTAAGATAAATCTATATTGCTGAGTGGAACATGGACCAGAAGGCAGGTTAAAGCCTGCACAGAGCTGGCTGGCACATGGCAGATTGTGGTTTGACATTCTATAGCATAGTCTCAAAGGCAGTACAGGCATTTGTTATGTTGAGTCCTGCAGTTCTGATTCCCTAGGTGTCCAGTTTAGGGAATCTACTGACAATCACATTCCATGCAGCTAGGTTTAAGTTGCATGGAAACTAAAAGGGAATCATTACTTCAAATCATCTTGGAATGAATATGAATGGATCATGGTATAGAAAACAGAAGTGAAGAATAAAAAGACAGTCAACAGTGAGAAGTAAAATGGTTGATAACCTTACTTCAATCTCTTTTTACATATGCATTATATTTGCATAATTCTTCTTTATATTATGGCATAGGCTCTTTATAAAACAAAAGCCAATGTCATTTCAAACAAGAAGATTGGGATGCTTTGTTTCTGGGCCTCTCTCATTCATGTGCAAAATAGATGGGCCTTACTTAATGTGTAGCTATTCAATATTTTTTTTATTCTCATTGCTCAAGGTATGGCCTGAAGCCAAATTATTGCACGCTATTTAAACACTGCTCTGAAAGCAGAGTTATTGATTTTGTTATGGACTTTCTTATAGCAATACCCACTAATATATATGTGCACTTCACAAACAATTTATCTTCACAACTAGCCACAAAGCAGTCCAGAAGGGAAAGGGAGGTGGTGGTGAAAAATCATATTCTCACCTTGGTACAGAACTGAAGCATATTGTGTCTAAGGTTATTTTAAATAAACTGATATAAGACTTAATTTTTTAGAAACATTTCCCCTGCATTGAATGTTCACATGTTCAGGCACAATATCTTTTGATCTTGAAGGCTTTTTTTTTTTAAGTAATTCATTCCATTTTTCAATTCAATTAAAAGATCAGGTTCAACAAAGAATTTGGATGCTGAAGAGTGTGTTGATATGGTAGCTGCAAAGTACAATTCCAAATTAAAATGAAGGTGACTAAGAGACAGCTATGAGAATGTCAATTAAAAAACAATAAACAAGAAAGGAAAAAACATATAGAACCAGAGCTAGGTACTAGGTAAAATGGAGAAACAGCATTCACCAAAGCATGACGTTTAGTTGAGAAATTCAAAAGGAGGTACAAATCTGTATTACTGTTCTAAGATGCCTTTCCCAAGTATATGACTGTATTAAATGTTTAATTAAGAAGTGACCTGAAGTGTATTTCCCATTAAGTATTTCTGCCTCATGCGCTTTATTTTACATTATTGTCATTAAACATCATTTGTGTTGGAGCAATGCAACTAGAAACTTAAAAAAAATAAATTAAAGATAATTTGACATGATTTTTTTTTAAGTTGACTTCCCAAGAAAATAAATTCTTGTGGATTCCATTCAACTGACAATTGACCTCATCCTACAGTGGGTGGGGGGATTCTCAAACAGCTTCATCTATGTCTCAGCTTGTAAAAAAAAAAAAGAAACACAACCTTGTACCACATTCCTTAAAAAATGTTTACTGCTCTCTTCCTTTCTATTCTAGGCTGTAAATAGTGCTAATCCTGGAGGTTTGACCAATACTTCAGAGTAAGAACTCACCCCAGGGACTGTTACTTATAGCTTGCAAGTCCAAAAGCTATAATAAATTAGAAATTTCAATATGTGACATGACTGTTAGTAGAATTATTAGTAGAATTGCCTCTCACACATAACAGAACAAGATCCCAGACTTTTCAATATAAAAATAAAATTGTTGATAATTTTTTTTTCTTTTTAATTACAAATGTATTTTTAAAGATTTCCTGTGTGGTTTCAATAAAATACAAGCAGACTCACAATTAAACATGCCAGGAAATTCCAATGTAAACCTTTTAGATTTCTTGACTTCTAAGTAGAATGGCAAATATCTATAAAATGGAAAATTTTTTTGAGTATTTTTTATTTTGTATTTAATTTTCTTTTATTGACAAAACAGAACAATGGTATATCTGTGGGACAAACATATTCCATGTAAGTATGCAAGAAGAGATGTGTATTAAAAATTTAACAAAGTGCTTGTAAGGAGCTGCTTTACCTATGATAAAATTAAGATATGTTATTATGAAACAATATGTCAAATACTTATTTTACAGTGAAAATGTAAAGCATATGAATTTCCCATTTTTTGTTTCAAACCTTAAAAGACATTCTCCTTTGCAATTAGATTGTAGTTGGCTATTATCAAGACAAAGCAATTTTCAAGGGTGAAGTCTTAAAGACATTAAAGTAAAGCCTTATCAAGTAACTTGTAAGCTATCTTAATCACAAAGATTACTAATCTCTGTAATAATGACACTATAGTGTAGGAACAATTTGCTGTCTCATATTTATTACAAAAGTCTTTCTTGGGGTAATCTGCTTCTCTCAAGAAAACAGAAAGTCACTGTACTATCACCATCAATTTCCTGCAACACTTATAAATACGCTATAAGGCACTTCTAATTCAAAAAGAGTTGCTTGGTTTTTGGTTTCATCAAAAATTTATGTTGAAGATAACTCTTAGTATCTCCAAATAAGAATATGATCCCAAATTACTATAATTTGCTCTGAGCAGTAGCAGTTTAAATATTCACCTCTACTGTGTGGGTTGGTAGGGGATGAGCATTTGCAGCCTGCAAGATGTGATATTATAATGATATGCTTGTTGCAATATCTCAGTAAAGATGGATCCTGGTATCTGATATTGTTCAGTATTTTATTCAGCTCTGCCTAACTTAAGTTTAATATTTTTATGTTACTACTTTTTCTTGGTGTTTAGTTTGCTTTTCTCTATTAATATTATTTTTAAAAATTCCTTAGGTTTTCTCCCGTTAAGGAACCTTTCCACATATCCCTCAGTATATACAGGTATTTTAATCAAAATGGAAAATAAATGCTTAATCCTAGAGAAGTTCTTATTTTGTCCTTTGACAAGGCTATGATTTATCTTTCAGTCAGTAAGGTGAGGAACACACTGCAGAGGCTTATTTTCGGACATTTTGTCCCCAAAATGTTTGTAATGCCATCACAGTCACTAAAAAATTCTGTTCAAGATTCCAACTGAGCAAATTACTTTCAGAAAAGTCCTCTGTTTTTTTCATTATTCTAGCTTCAATATTTCCCTCAGTGATGCTCCTTTCATACTGTTGTTATGTATTGCCTCCTGTCATCAGAGGCAGGGCAGCTGGGTGTCATTAAACCCCTGAAATGTCTGGTGTGCAGAAAGCCAGGGCTGGGGTCTGGTCAGGGGAGTCCTAACAGAAGCAGTCAGAGACAGGGTCAGAAACAGGGCCAGAGACAGGGTCACAGACTGGAAGCGAGACTATGGCTCACTGCTGCTCAGAACAAATTATAGTGATTTGGGATCATATTCTTATTTGGAAATACTAAGAGTTAACTTCAACATATATTTTTTGATGAAACCAAAAATTAAGCAATCCTTGTTCAATTAGAAGTGTCTTTTAGTATGCTTATAAGTGTTGCAGAATATTGATGTTGATAATTCAATGACTGTTTCTAATACAAGCCAGGATGCTGTTGGCCGCCTTGGCCACATGGGCACCCTGCTGGCTCATGTTCAGCTGGCTCTCGATCAACAATCCTAAGTCCTTTTAAACTGGGCAGCTTTACAGCCACTCCGCCCCAAGCTGTAACATTACATGGGGTTGTTGTGGCCCAAGCACAGGACCCAGCATTTGGCCTTGTTGAACCTCATCCTATTGACCTTGGACTATCTATCCAGCCTGTCCAGATCTCTCTGTAAAGCTTTCCTACCCTCAAGTAGATCAACAATCCCACCCAGCATGGTGTCATCTGCAAACTTACTGAGGGTACACTTGATCCCTTCATCCAAATCCTCTATAAAGATATTAAACAGCACTGGCCACATTACTGAACCTTGGGGAACATCACTTTGTGACCATCCTCCAGTACTCCTTGAGTGTCAAAGCTGATACAGTACTTTAGGTGAGGTCTCAGCAGAGCAGACTACAAAGTGAGAATCACCTCTCTTGACCTGCTGGCCACAATTATTTTGGTGCAGCTCAAGATACAGCTGGCCTTCTGAGCTGCAAATGCACATTATTGGCTCATGCCCAGCCTTTCACTGATCAGTACCCCTAAACCCTTCTCCGCTGCACAGCTCTCAATAGATGAATATCCTCTAGCCCGTATTGATGCCAGGGATTGCCCCAATCTGAATGCAGAACCTTGCACTTGGCCTTATTGAACCTCATGACATTCACACGGACCCATTTCTTGATCTTGCCCAGGTCTCTCTGGATTTCAATAATAAAAATAAGTTATACTCAGTGTAATAATTATGACTGAGCCATCATATCCTCTGTCCAACCTGACTAAAAATAGTCAATTCCAAGTTTTATGAGAAAAACACAAAGATTTGTACACTGGGATTTGTAAAATCTAATGCAGATTTTATACGTTAGTAGTGCATCTTAAGATGCTGTGTAGCTGCTTTGTCATCAAGAACAAACACATTGAACAAATACTATAAAAGGCATTTTTTACAACATAAAAAAAAACAGTTTGCAAAGACAAAAAACTGGCCACTTAACAGAATAACGGATCTTCTGTGTACGCATATGTGTGTCTCTAAGTTGGTAATTACGAGACAATATCTTATACCCAAATCCGAAAGCAAATTTGTATATACACTTAGGCTAAATCTGGGGGGGAAAAAAAGAGCAAGATTTTATGTCAGAAATTCTTTGTAGTATGTAGGAGAAACATGTACTTTGTATTTATGAAGTATACTTCACTATTTGATGAGTTTGCAGATTGTCTGCCTACCTCCAGCTACTCCAATACAAAATCAAAATTAATGGTGTATGCATCAGGAGACGTAGCAAATTAGCAGCAGTAATAAATCTGAACTATCTTCACAAAGAGCTTTTCTTTTTTTCTGTTATTTCTTTTATTGTCTTATTCCATCCTAAGCAATTTTATACACAGTCTGAGAGGTGACATTTTATTTTTTAATCAAATACTTAGGTTGATACATATAATATTTCTCATGTAATGTCCAGGTTTCTAGACACTACAGTCTAGAAGCAGGCAGATATTATTTATTATACTTTTATTTGTATAAATGGATATCTCATAATGAAAATGAAGCATGCTATGAAGAATTTTCTTCTAATGACCATAAGTCCATAAGACCATTACTTCATTGCTGTATAAAAAGGATGGTGACTTTTGTTCTATCTTCAGTTTTCAAATGGTGATACAGATTAACCCTAAACAGGTTAAATTATAGGAATCTAATTGCAGTGATAAAGGCAGGAATAAATGAAGTGAGGTCTGTTTCTGGATTAAAAGTTTAGACCCTCTTTAACAAGCAAAGATGGAAACAATCATTCTTTGACACATTCACTACAATACCCTTAAACAAAAAGGGCTTTACAAATAACAACTTCAAGAAAAATAACCTTATTATCAAGAGTGACCTAATTTTGCATGCTTATTTTTTTCTGAGCAACTGGATTAATTTGTAATTAGAATGTGTATGTGTGGGGAGGTGTATTTCTTTTCCCTGATGAAAAGTTACAAGACATAATAATTACATTCAGAGAGGGTATATGTGTTTCTTTTCCTTAGGTATCATTTTAGAATAAACTATTAATTGCAAAATGTCTTGTTCCAATAGCAAGTCATCACAGCATCAGCACATCAAGACAAAATTCTCTTTTCTAACTGCTTAGTTTGTAAACTACTCTCTGCACAAGAAGGAAACCAACAAAAACAGATGTACCCTGTCAGCCAGAGGGGAAATAGCTACATAACATGTTAGCCCAGAAGATGCTTATGTTAGCACAGAAATGTAATCATTAATGTGCGTTATCATTCTTCATCCCTCTGTTCTCTTAGTGGTTTTGCTTTTTTTTTGTCTTCTAAAATCCTGTGTATTACTAACATTGGCACGTACCATTAACAGAATAGATGATACTCCAAATACTTAATGGATTATCCAAATAAGACAGATGACGGAGTTGATATATGCTTTTAGAAGCAGGTCCTTACACCAGGAATTTCCTCACCACAATGTGAAGGTAGGGCTAGTGCAGCATGTGTAGATATAACAGTCAGCTTTAATCTCTCTAGCTGATTTACAAGTGAGTACAGGGCAGCTATTCAATAAAGTGCTTCAGAGACTCATGTGCTACTGGAAATGGTAAACCAAATTGAAGAGGAACACAAAGAACAACTCCATTCAGTCAGCATAGCCAGCTGGTGCCTAAGATTTCAGATACAAATATATACTTGAAGGGCTAAAATTATGGGGTTTGATATGCTATAAAAAGGTAATGATTTGTTAAACTGACCATGAGAATGCTCATCACTCATCTCCTGTTGTCTAGGATCTTCAAAAGCCCTCTGAAGATTCTGATTTTACAGCCTGATTTTATGTGTGTATGTAAGGAAAATTAAGAAAATTTTATGAAAAATAAAGAAGTAGCTGGTAGAATAGTTCAGTTAGGATAATGCAGTTATACCAGTTCCTTTCCTCTCCCTTTCCTTTTCCTCCTCTTTCTCCCTCTCTCCCTCTTTCTCTTATCATCCCTATTACTGCCCATTGCCTAACTCCCTGCTTCTTTTTAACCCTTCCCTCTCTCCCTTGAATTAAGAGTACAAAAATGAAGTTATCCGGTTTGAGCTGCAGCTATGGAAAAATTAAGTTCTTAAAAATGCATAAGAAAAATGCATGTGGCGAAAACTACTGAAGGAAAATATGGGGTGTATTGCATACATTTCAGCTGCAGATCTTTGAAGAAAAAAGAAAGAAAATGTGTAGAGAAGTTGTGTTGAATTTACATGACACGGTTTTGGTAGTGGGAAGGCTTCAGGGATGCCTAATAAAACCAAAAACAGATGAAGATGACAAACAGAAATTGTTAAGAATATGGAAAAACAATAATGGAATTTTTATTTCTCTGTACTTTTTATGGAAGGCAATAAATAGCAAAAATTACTTTAGTTATCCATCTTGGTTGGAAAATATTCCTCCAGAGAAGTTTTTGGTGTTATTAAGGGTCAAACTAACTGCATTTTTATTTACTTATTTTATTGAATATATGAGCTTATACCTTTAAGCAACTGTGTATCAAGTTTGTGATTGTTTGCTATGTATTGGTTCTTTATAACAAGCATCTAAATTTCATATTTTAATATAAAACAATAGTTGCTAAATGTGTTGTCTTAGATGCTAGGCTCATAGTCAACTACTCTCTTGTATGTATTCTTTTCTTCCAAAACTTTTTGGAAGATGTGATGGAGGAGTCATTAAGCAGACAGCACACAGTTCTTCCTTATTTTTCATTGACTTTTAACTGTTAACCTTATCATAAGAGTACTGGTGGGAGACTCATCATGCTAATTTATATAATCTCCCTATTTTTTCAGTATCTACCAGTATAGACATTACCTTTTCTTCTTATGTGCCTTTTATGAGACTTATTTATTCCTTCTAAAACACCTTTTAAGTCTTCATCTATGGTTCCCTTCTCATACTAGGATTTCCTGCTTCATTCCATACACCTTGTCTCATATTTATCCTTCTTCTCCAGGTACTACTGTTTTAGACCATTGTTAGAAAATGTTTCAGCCTTGACTGGTTTCAGTAATGTAGCATTGTTTTGAGTCTTTTGCTCATTTCAGTCCCAGTCCTGAAACTAATTTCAAAGCTTCAGTCAGGCCATGTAAATGAATCCATTATTTGGGGAGCATAAGTCAGAAGTTTAGATGTCCTAGGATCTCTTCATAATGATAAAGAAAAATGTACATTTAGCCCACACGAAATATGAATAACCTTCTGTTGTTCTGGTGCCTCTGCAGTGAGAAAGAAGTGGCAACACTTATCTTGATGAGATTAATGTCTTAATTTGCACCAGAATTTTGCACATTTTATCTGGCCATTTGATTTAGAAAACTCACAGAACTGAACTGAGGGTATTAAAGATAGGTTTTTATTTTGCTTTATTCTGAAATCTGAAAGCAATTAAGGGGGAATATATCCAGTGATCAACATCTAATTAATTGTTTATTCCAATATTGGAGAATTATTTCAATGACAGGAGTGATCACGTGCATCTAGCTAATCTTTTGTGCTCTATGAGTTTATTAAACACTTATTTAAACCCCTCAATTCCAGTACAATTGTCTTTCCTCTATTTTACCTGAGTTTTCTTCACTAAAGTCCTTATCCAATGACAATTTAGTTTAATGGAAATGTTCCTTTGACTTCAAAGGACTGGCTTGAAGTGAGAACAAGAAGTCAATTGCAAATTCTATGAACAAAAGCAAATTACCTTCTCAACGTGACCAGAATGAATAACAATGTGTCAGAAGAGAGACCATGAATAACTTATGATTCACTGGAAGAAAGAAGAACAGACTTTAAACTCTAGTAACTGTTTTGTATAAGCTTGCACTTAGCAGCTATTGAACTTGCAATTGCTGATTTACATTTTAGGTGTTATTAGATGTGTGAAGTTTCACTGTTCATCAAATATCAGAAAAAAATCTAAAATATGTAGTGCATCAGGCTAGAATAGTTAAGGCATTCTCATTTCTGTAATGCATTATAATGAAGTTTGTATGTAAAAAGGCAGTAATGTGAAAAAAGTTGTAGCAGTTGAATGGGGAGGGGAGAAAGTGCAAAAGTCACATATATTTCCCAGAGTATCTTCAAAAGCAGAGAGGGTTAGAGATACTTTCTGACAACTCTACTCTCCTTTTCAGTTTTCCAATAGAGTGAAATAAGACAAAAATGTCCTTCTGCCTTTGAAGAGAAATACATCAGGAAATGAAACCATGGAAAATCAAATGCAAATATCATATCATACCTGCTTTGAATGACAGACCTTTGTAATACAATGTCAAGCTTGATATTTAGATTTATTTCATACTTTTTGCTCAATAGTATGAAAATAATCAAGCACTTTGCTCAGTTGTATAAATACATTTAACAAAATAATATCATAACAATGTCCACAAAGGCATATTGTTCCAGAATGTGAGACTGATAAAATGAAATAAATATTCCTGAAAAATGAAAATCTTTTTTCCTATAACGCTGCGTATTTAACTTTCCTTTAAAAACATTTTTCTATACCTTTTTTTGTGGGGAAAAAAAAAAAAGATGTACTATCCTCCATGCAGGTCAAGTTCTTTTTTCCTTCTGTGAGAGCTTGTAAGAGCTTCTTACTCAGTTTTTCCTTAGGAAAAACAGAGGTTCAGGAGACAAAAGGGAAAGAAGAAAAGTAGAAGTGTGAGGAATAAACTTTCTGTTTTGTTACAAGCAAGGGGATCAAAGAGGGGTCACCAGTGTGGGGGGGTGCATGCAAAGGGGTTTCCTTCTACTGACCTATAGGCATACCGTGGAGTTGCAAGATGCTTGGACGTGTCTGGACAAGTATCAGGGAACATGTGGCCGGAAACGAAGGGATTGCGAAATATATGTAAATAAAACAAACCCCATGGAGGCTGACATTTTGGTCAGGGCCCTGTCTCTCAACACAAAATAGCCAACCAGTGGAGAGGAAATGCCCCTTCTGATAAGAGGACTGGGTGGTACTTGGGAACCCTTTAAAAAGAGGGAAATTTGATTTCACGGTGTGCTTTTGGGATCATTAGGCAAGTAGGGCACCCAACACATGTTGTAAGTAATCTTCCTACTTGTTATCTTTCCATCTTTTATGGGCTTTGTTATCCTTCTAAATTATTAATAAAAGGAGATAATTTTCTCTGAAATAAATTGTATAACAGAAGGAAAGGGAGAAGGAAAATAAAAATACATCTATCTAAATCGACAGACTTCCCTCAGGGACATGAGGGATATTTAAATTGACAGACTTCTTTACTTCAGGATTGTTCTTACTGGAATTTCATAACACTAAAAGGTCTTCGTCATAGATGTGTTTTAGTTACCTCCTAGGTCTGGATGCCCCTCAGGACTGTAGGGAAGTAACTGTCAGCTTGGAAAAGAATCTTGGCATACAAATAAGCACTTTATGGTTTTTATGTGTGCAAACCTGGGACACTTGTTTGGTTTTGGTTTTGGTTTTGGTTTTTTTTCTTGCTACGTGTTTTATGCACAGTGTGAATCTTTATATCATATGTGCCTTTATGCTGCATGTAAAATACCCACTGGTATCACTCCTAAGAGGTCTGTATATGAAATGAATTAAGAATATGAAGCTGAGCACCTGAAAGCTAAATAACAACATTTTTGTTGCTGACATGTAGCATTATTTTGAGGTAGATACCAAGAATAAGTGTTTTTCACTCTCTATTCACCTTTTCTCCAAGGAAGAAAAAATTTACTGAAGCAGAAGGCAAGAGGAAAAAGTATAAATGAAGCAAAAAAGGAATTAATTGATATGTAGATAATGAACCAAGACCCAATAATGAATTACATGGATTAAGTGCTATAAGACAAACTGTGGCTGATTGAAGAAACCCATAATAAAAATACTGAATAGAAGGTGTTACTCATTTATAAAGATTTATTTTGACTTTATAAAAAGAAAGCTTATTTAATTTAGCTCCATTAACTTTTAATTCAAATTCATTTTGAATGTCTTTCTGCTTTATCAGCATGTTATTTGACATATATAGCTTAATAATTCTCCTGAAGTTTTTCTGAGATTCAAATAGATCAAAAAAACAATGATAAAATTTTAACATTTTCTGGGTTTTTGCTTATTACTCACAGGATATGTCATCAAAATCAGAGTTTCCTTTTAAGCTGTCTTGATACTAAATAAAGTAGTATAGGTCATTTTGAGTGTAATTCAGCTAACCAGTTTTAGACATCTACATTAAGATGGAAAGAACTGCTCCTTAAAAGACATTTCCTAATTCTCACAACATCTAATTTCTTTGTGCTTAAAATCAGGCAAATATAATTAAAATTCAGATTATGTATGATATTAAAGGTAAATTTAATTCATTATTAATTATTGATTTCCTTCTTTACTTATTTACTTATTCTAAAAAAAATTGTCTTTTATCTTAGAACAGTATTCTCATGTCAAGAGAATATGTTTTTCTTTAAAGAAAAACAAAAAAGGGAGCTATAAGAATGGAAAGAGAAGTAGAAAGAATTAGGGGGATAAGCAGACTGTGGTGAGATGGAAAAAACTGTTGAAATCAGGAGGATCATACCTAAGAAGTTAGTAAAATGGACTTCGATTTTCAAAAGACAGTAAAACTAATCCACAAAATACTTAACTACCTGAATTTCTATGCCCACCCCTTTTGTACTGTTAGTTCTTTGAAGTCCTTGTTCAGCTGTTGCCCAAGCAAGGAATCTTAATTTTATACTTCTCTTATCATAGAAACATTTGCCAAGTACATGCTGCTTAACAACACTATTGCTGGTTTGTGGCTGAGCCAGTCATTCTAAACTCCTTTATAATTATGTAAATACTAAGTACTTCCAGAATTGAAACCTCTCATCCTAAAATTAGGAAGTAAAATAAATAATCAGAATCTGGAATATGATTATTAACTAATTAAGAAGTATACAGTAACATGAAATATTTTCCCTGAACTTTTATTTCTTTCTTTTTAATTTGCTTTACAAGGAATGTAGCATGCATAGTTCTGATATAAGTATTAAAATAGTTGATTATTAAAGTTAGAAGAGAGAAACTTAATCTGTGCGCTTAATTGTCTGCTTTTGGAGATACCTATAGTCATCCAAGTTACTGGAGCCTACTTTGCAGTTATCTTCCTGTCTATCTCGTAATCTAGCATAGACCTGTCCTTTCCTTGTGACTGGGTTACTATAACGTACTGCCAAAGAAGGAATAAATCAAAGACAGAAGTTCATGCTGTATCAGTGAATTCATAAGCACTTTAAAAGCAGTGGAGAAATGTAAAAACGTAGTTTCCATTGTTCTCTATTAGGCTGCTTTTGATGAGACATCAAAGGAATATTTGTAAAGATTCTGTAAGTCAAACGATGTGAATAACAAAAATGATGACAAATCCTTTTGCTGACCATGCTTCTAAGTACAATTAGTTAACTCAAATTTATATAGCACATATCAATAATACTGCATGAGTGCTTGAAAAATCTTATTGCTGAGATGCTAGTACAGTTGAACCTGATAGACCTTTATCTGTCTTCTCTCTCTAGCTGCTAGCACAGTAGAGGTGGCCAATTTTAAAAGTCCTTGAAACACTGTCTCATCTCTTTATACTTTCATCACACTTTTTGAATATATTCTTTTCGACATTTAGGCAAAGTAGACCTTGTTTTCTGGGGTCAGTACTGGCCAAAAAAGATAAAGTCTTAAACAGTCTAAATGTAACCTTTTTTTGCAAAGTATTCTCAGACATACAGGTTTTTTTTTTCATTGCAGAAGCCTTATGTCAGTGGAGATTATTCAGAAAATTCCAGTCATTCATAATTTTTTCTTGTTGAACTTTAAACTCCTGTATCTTCTCTTATGGTCTAAGTCATTCTGATTCATAATTTGACTTCAAAACTGAATGTCAAGTTAGTATTTCTGAAGAGGAATATGTCAATTTACAACAGTGAGCAAAAGGAAAGCATGAAAATAAAAGTGCAAAATACCTTTTAAAAACATGCTTATTCCAATTTCTCATATCTTACTTCCAAGCTCCTGTAAAGTGCTTTCAGATAATATTTCTTTCCTAGTTTAGTTCTTACTGTTACCAGTCCTATGGAAACAGTGTCACATGATTCTTAAAGGATCTTCACCCACTGGTGTTTCTTTCTTAGAAATGTTTTCTGAATAAGGCCTGAGACAAACTACTGAATATAGCCTTGTACATTTGCCTACTTCTGTATTTTGGTTCTTTTACCATGACAAATTTTCCTTAAACCAAAGGTAGTATTTTGCAAAACCATTATCTGAGAATAGAATAGAATAGAATAGAATAGAATAGAATAGAATAGTTTAGTTGCAGGTGGAAAGGACCTACAACAATCACCTAATCCAACTGCCTGACCAATTCAGGGATGACCAAAGGTAAAAGTGTATTACTAAGGGCATTGTCCAAATGCCTCTTAAGCAATGACAAGCTTAGGACATTCCCTTTAGGAAGCCTGCTCCAATGTTTAATCAGTCTCTTGGTAAAGAAATTCTTCCTAATGTCTGTACTGGACATAACATTAATACTACTGCTCTTATTATTCTGTTTCTATTTCTACCCCATTATTAATGTTGATGTAGACTTACGTACACTTCTAAGTTTTGTCTGATTTGTTTTTCCCATCTCTTTTGCACTGCAGTTCATTGTTTTATGATGCTGTCATATGAAATCAGTGGCTTATGAACTACTTAACCTCTTCAACCACACCTGTTTCTTCAAGTAGCATGTAGCTTTGGATTTGGATAGAACACAGAGGAAGGAAGGAAGGAAAGAAGGAAGGAAGGAAGGGAGGAAGGTTCTAAAGATCACTTGTCTTTGAGTACCAGTTTTCACTAGTCCTTGGGTACCTACTTCAGAGCTTTCACTATGTTTTTTCACAGTCCTTTTTTTGAAGAGAATAATTTTCTCTGGAATAAATAATCTAGTTAAGGATCTGCAACTTCAGATATTGAAATCACAAGAACTGCTTCAATGATGTCAGCATTAATATAGCAGGCAGTATGAGAATCTGGAAAAAATACAGCCTCTTCACAATGATATAAGGAAGAAGAGCATTTAGAATATGAATTTGGAAGAAGTGGAACTGTTAATATCATAAATTTTGATATAACCTATGCTAACTAATCTTCTGTACTTTGTTCCTTCCAATTAAAAAAAAAAAAAGACCTTGAGATAAAATATGTTTGACATTGATATGCATACCCTTTATGGAATAAAAAATTACCCATTCTCTGGCTTTTACAGCTAAAAATGTGTCATTTCTGACAGAATAATTATGATGTCATAAGCTTATTTATGCTTCAGAAACGTTCTGCTGCAATACATTTTACAGTTCAGAAGTGAAATAACTCTATCAAGTTTTAGAGATATTGTAAATATAAATTTCTATTTGTTCCAGATAACAATATGAAAACTCCTGATCTGCTTAAATTTCAGAAACATGGAATGTGATGTAACATGTATCTTTGATATGAAAGAATATTAAGAATTAGGTAGAATTTCTGAGATTGGTGATTAACTGATTTTATACACAATGTATGAAAAATAACAGCCTCTATCTCTTCTAACAATCATCAGAATGTTGTGGAGTTCTTCGTACTACAAGTGTACACATAGTAATAAAATTGCTAAAAGCATTAAAAGACAATGACAGCACTGATGAAAATTTCCTTTATGTATGTGTGCATATATATATATTCATGTATATAATTTATTTCTTGCCAATGACATCATTCTTTGCTTTAATAATGTTAGTATATGCTTAAGGCTTGCCATCATTTTTCTTCCTTGAAGATATTTTCCTGAAAATTTTAACACTGCTCATCACATATATGGATGACATCCTCCTTTATGTCACATTTCACAGGTTTCTCTGTCTTGGTTTATGTTAACTGCTATGAATAATTATCTTCTTATTTGTTGTTCAAACAGCTAAAATATAGCTTTACTAGATAAAATATTATCATTAACTTTTCTCCAGAATTAGTACCTGTTTTTTAAGAAATAGAAAACATAATTGTCTTTTTATTTTCTTGAGCTTCATCTATATGAGACCATGGATTTGAAAAGTTATTTTATCAGAAGCGGGATAGTCGATCTTTTGTTAGTTGTCAGCACTAATAATCTCAGAATTATTATTGCTTTTTAATTTCAATTTCTTCTTATGATTTTCCTGTAAGCTGTTTCACATTCAATATAATACTGTATTAAAAATCACTTACTAGAGAACTCCAAAGAAGCTTCACGGATACTAGTTACTGTAGCTTAATCTGTCCTTCTCAATTGTAAAAGAATTTTGATTCAAAATAATTATTTAAACAGCCTTTATTTATTAAGTTGGTTAAAATATGCATCACTGGAATCATATAATTCACTTTTATTTTCTTCCATTGAGAAAATAAACACACAGGCTATTATTTAATTGCAGTACAGAGCATGAAAAAATCAAGACAGTTATGACTGGATATGTTAATGTATTATTCCTGATGTGTGTTAATGTTATTCCTCTGGGTTACCTGAATCAAAGGAGGAGGAAATGAATCAGAGACTTAAATGGCCAGGAAATATCATATGAATAAGTAATTTGTTGCATTGCATAAAGCCAAAAAGACCTTAGATGGCATACTGCACTCCTGTCTCTAACTTTTTTCTTTCTGCTTTGTCCTTCACTAATCTTTTGGCAAATGTGTAAAATTCTTACACTTGTTAATCAAAAGACTGATGATAACTTCACACTTTATGTTTGGTTTTCTGATAGTTGTGCCCCTGCATTACTTGTGATTCAGTAATGGTAACGAAAATACATTTTCGTGTGGCAATTATATTTTGAAGATTGCCTGACAACAGAAAAATGTGCTCAAACGTTCTGTAATCTTGTTAATACTGAGAGAAATTGCTGAATATGGTATGTTCAAGATGCACCAAACTGAAATAAATGTTTTAGCCAGATATTCATTATATTTTCTGCCCCAAGCATTGTATCACAGTAGGACCTAATGAAACAAGTCAGGATTTGTGACTTAATAACATCATGAATCTTAGAAAGGCTGTGCTTTTTGTTTATTTTTCTTATCCTGAATAAGGTTGTTCAAGTGTTTCCCAAACTGAAAGTGAATATCAGTTCATACATGTGTGTGGTTATTTATCCTCTTCTGGCTAACAAATTTTTCATACTCAGCCATCCTCAAGTTGCTCATCTCTGCCTATCTTCTCTCTCCATACCTCATATGTGAGAGCTGAAGCACTTGCCTCAACAAAACCTTTTAGTCAAGATAAGTTATCAAAACTCTAGTTTTCAATTATTTAAAGTAATCTGGCTCTTTTTTTGCCCTGATATATTACGGACGTTTTTCACAACCAGCTAAGACTGAGGTTTCAGGGTACAAAATTTGCAGTCAATATTTGCTTATATTTAGCATTTCTTATCTTTTACCACCTGTTTCTGCTTCTGTGCTATGCATGGAGTACTCGCATGATGTGTTGGCATCACTACTGCTGATAAGCTGTGAAGCAGATGGAAGATTCAATCTAATTAAAACACACAAAATGTTTGCTAATTCCTGAAAGTAGTTGTGCAAAACTTATGGGCCATAAAGGATAGGCAATAGCAAGCAATGGATCAGCAACTGAAAAGGAAAGAAGAAATATTTATTCACATCACCTATGTAAACGAGAATTTTTCTTTGTCAGCTTACCAGAGAAAAAGAATTTTGGAGAATAAGAATTTCAGAGAAAATGTTAATGTAACCAGAGTATATCCTTCATCCAGTAAATACAGTGACATTTTTGTTACACTTCCATTGTAAATGAAAGAAAAAAAGTATTATCAAAGCCCAACAACCTGTGATCAGAAACAGGTGCAAAAAACTGAGTAAGGTAATGTTAATCTTAAGTAACTGAATTTCTTTTTTCAGATGTACAACTCACACTAAATAATATAGGTTAAATGATATATTTTATTGTTATTTTTACCTTTCACAGTTGCTCTTAAATTTGTTATTTATAAAATTTGTGAAGTTTAATAGCAAACAAAGGACTTTTTCTCAGGGACTGAGTAAGGAAATCATATATATACATAATATTTTTATATACCCACACATAAAGTGGGAAGAGAATAAACTCTCAGAACTGGGCTTTACATTTCAGGCATTCTAGGATGCCTAAGCAAGTCAATCAGAAATAACAAAGTTATGCGTATGTAGACACAGACATTGAGTTCATAGAATAGCAGGCTATCTCAAGTTGGAAGGAAGCCATATGAGCACTGGGTCCAACTCTCTGCTCCTCGCAGGACTATCATACCAAACCATACAACGAAGTGTGTAGTCCAGATGCCCTTTGAAATCTGACAGGCTTGATGCTGTGATTGCTTCCTTGGGGATCCTGTTCCTGTGACTGACCACCCTTTTAGTGAAAAATCTTTTCCTAGTGTCTGGTCTGAACTTCCTCTAATGCAGCTTCAATCCATTTCCTTGTATTCAATTGCTGGTCACCAGAGGGAGGAGACCAGCACTTCCACCTCTGATGATCCCTCTGAGGAAGTTGTAGACTATGATGAGGGAACCTCTCATCAGCCTTCTTTTCTCTAAGATGAACAAATCAAGTGACCTCAGACACTCCTCCTAAGTGTTGCACTCGAGGTCTTTCACCACCTTGGTTGCCCTCCTCTAGAAGCACTCTAATACTTTGATGTCCTTCTTATACTGAGGCACCCCAAACTGAGCATGGTAGGGGTCACACAGCTGGGGTCAAATCAGTGTAGTGCAGAGTAAGACAGTTACTTCCCTCATCCAGATAGCTATGCTGTGCTTGATGGACCCCAGGATATGTTTGGCCCTTTTGGCTGCCAGGACACATTGTTGACTGATATTCAACCAACTATCAACCCAGACCCTGTTTCGTAGTATCTCAAAATTTCATTGTATCTAAATCCAAATGTCTATCCTTGATATCTCCTTTCTAACTTCTGCATAGACCTCCAACACCATTTATCTATCCCATTGTTCTTACTGGCAATTAAGTCGGTAGATTTACTACAGTCTCAAAAACAGGATTTTTTTTTCTTTTAAAAACTCTCTCTCTCTTTTACACCCTATTCCATTTCCTAGTAAATATTCAGTCATTAGTTGCAGTATATTTAGTTCAAATATGTTTAGATTCTGCTTTTCTTGTAGTGGATAGTGGTTTTATTATTAAATTTGAAAAACCTGGTAATCATTTTTCTCAACATGACACCTGTTAGGATTAAATTTCATATTCAGATATCTAAACCTAGGTGCCAGTGACAGAAGTATCTAACCACTGTCACAGGTTATATCCTACCCTGCTGCAGCATGAGATCTGTCATGGGCTGCAGTGTGGAGATCTGCTCCAGTATGGTCTTTCCGCAGGTTCCAGAGAAGTACCTGTTCCATTGTAGTCTTCTCCAGGGGCTGCAGGAGAATCTCTTCTCTGGCACCTGGAGCACTTTCTCTCCCTCATTCTGTTTCTCTCATATTTTTTATTACTTCTCGCTCTTGGGCAGTGTTTTGCCCTTCCTTTTGCCCCAGTATGACAGAAATGCCAGTCTTGTCTGAGGGGATCATCTGTGCCCTGTGGTGGTTCCACTGAAGCCAGCTGGAACCTGTTCAGCATGGGGTAGCCCCAACTTATTCTCACAAACCACTCCTGCAGCTCCCTACTGACAAAACCCACTTGTATAAACACAATACAAATGTGCATAAATAATCCTTACTGATTTGTTTGATAGAGGACAAAGTGTACATCTTCTAATCTTGCTTAATTTTCAGGCATGTAAAAAGTTCAAGAATCCCACATAATTTATTGTATCAGAAAACCTTTCACCAGGTTTTCTCTGGAGTCTACAATGTTGGATCAAGCAGATATGTATTGCTATCCCAACAGTGATTAAGCAACACTGCTTGCAGTGAGAAACAGTAAAAAGTTGCAAAGGCTACAGTGCTTTGTCACAACTCTATAATACTTCAAGGTGGTGATGTTGAGGGAACTTTCACTAAATTTTAAATAAAATACATACTGTCCTCTTCTTTTGCCATCTGTTAGATTATAACAGTAAGATTTTCTTAAAGGCCAATAGTGATGCACATCTCACTGTCACAGACACATTTTGACTTCAGCAGACATCCTGTAAGGTTTCCTGGGGTCATTTTTAGATGCTTTATACACCAGTGTAATGAGAAAGGAATAAGAGCTACTGTTTGTTGTAGAAGGCCTCTCTGCTGCTTCTGCCCAAATGGCACAGAACAGCTTGCATCCCCACCACCTGAGAGGTATGACTAAAAGACAGAACACTGACCCTTATTTCTCCCAGGGCTCCATGTGAGGTGCCTCAGGTAGGAACATTATTTTATTCAAAATCAAAGGTTCAGATATATCATGAAGGCTATACTGAAGGAGTGTTTTTAAAGTGTGAAAACGCTGCTTTGTGTTTTATTCTCCAATGCATTGCCTGAGGGCTTACTGCAGTTTTTGAGACTGCAAGGGCTACTGGGATAGCAATGAAGAATTATGTAGAATATAAGGAGACAAATCTGTTAGACTCCTGTCTGTATAGGCTTCTGGCAACCAGGCATTCTTGAAGGGAGCTCTGTAGAATGTCTGAAAATAGAGCTAAGGAGATAAATAACAGTTAAGGAATAGAGATGATCGGGGATCCTGTATTCAGACTCACTGCTGATTTATTTAGAAATTTAAATCTACTCAGGTGTCTCTGTCCATAATACTTTGGAAGCAAACAGCTTTTTAATTTTGACATTAAGATATAATACCAAGGGAAAAAAATATATTAAAGACAAAGACAACTGCAGAGACTCGTACGTAAATTATCAACAGCACTCTACAAGAAGGCAATATTTGAATTAAGAATTACTGTAAAGGTTGAGCAAGGTGAATAGAGAGTTTGGTAACTTTATTTATGTAAGTGAGGCTCAAAGGTCTGGCTCCTCCATGAGCATTATACAAATAAGAGCATGAACACCTCCTGGACAAACAATGTGCCTGCTCATGTCTTTATTGACAGGAGATTTTCACAAAGATACACATCCTATGAAATACAATAATACTGTACTTAAACCAACCTAATATTTCCAGAGAAGAAAATTTTAAAAATCAGCTCAGGTTTTAAGGCAGAAGAATATTAAATCTTACTGTGGATTTCAAATCTGTTTAACCTGTCAGTGTAATCAAAACCTTTCTTAGCCAAGCTGGGTACCACTACCTATGAGTGCTGTTAGAAGGCTGTCATAGCTTAAGCCCACACAGCTGGTGTCATGGACACCAGAAAACAGGCAGCAGAGGCTACCCAAAATGCAGGTTTATTTCTACCAATTACCACCTGGCATTCTGGTGGGCCAAAGTATATTACAGGTTGGGATGTCAGGCAAGAGCATAATGTTACTGAACTAATTAGTAAGTTTTGTGAGTATTCCCTTTAGAAAGATGACCCAAAATGTGCATGCACTCACTCACAAATGGGAAAAACTCTCACTAAAGTTACCCAGGAAAAGGGATCACTCATCCACAAAGTGCAAGGGCTCACTCAAATATACATATGCATATATATATATATATATACACATCTCCAGAAGAAGTCATGGATAGGCTTCACGAACGAGGTATTCACTTACCAAAAGGGGGATGAGGGGTCAGTAAATCCTTGGAAGTTACCTTGGGTGACATCCCAATCCAATGGAACAGGTTCCGACTGCAGGCTTGCTCCTTCGAGGAGGGGCTCTGTCAGGGGGCTCCAGTTACACCCTAGTCAAAACTGAACTGTGGTCATTCTAAGTAGTTGGGTAATGAGCATGACAAAGGCAGATTAAAGGCCTGAAACAAAGTAAGTTTTAATGGCTGTGAAGCCCTATTCTTTATGGGGCTTCCGGCAAGCCCCAGTCACAGAATCACAGAATCACAGAATCACAGAAACATTACGGTTGGAAAGGACCCTCAAGATCATCTAGTCCAACCGATAGCCCTACACTACTCTTATCCCTAAATCATCCCCTGAAGAAACACATCTATCCTCTTCTTAAAAACCTCCAGGGATGGTGACTCCACCACCTCCCTGGGCTGACTATTCCAATATCTCACCACTCTTTCAGTAAAGAAATTCTTCCTAATATCTAATCTAAACCTACCCTGGCACAACTTAAGCCCATTCCTTCTAGTCCTGTCACTAGTCACAAGGGAGAAGAGGCCAACACCCGCCTCCCTAGAATGGCCTTTCAAGTAGCTGAAGAGAGCGATAAGGTCTCCCCTCAGCCTCCTTTTCTCCAGGCTAAACAAAGTCATTGTTGGATCTTTGTCAGGACAGGTGCATCTGCCACAACCAGCAGCAAAGCACGACGCAGCCACCCCCTCACCCCTCTCTGTCCCATAGGATGAAGACAAAATACAATAAAAGGCTTGAAGGTCGAGACAAAAGACAAGGAGGGCTCAGGTCACCAGCTGTGATCACAGGCAAAGGCAGACTCCACTTGGGGAAACAAAATCAGTTTAATTTAAACAAGACCAATGCTAACTTACCAATTGAATCAGAGTAGGACAGAGACAAACACAAGCAGATCTTTCCCTCAACCCTCCCCTCATCCTGGGACCAGCTCTGCTACCTCCTTCCTCCCAGCAGAACAGGGGTGCAGAGAGCAGGGGTTGCAGTCAGTCCCAGTGCAATCCATGTTGTTCTAGGACTCCTTCCTGCTCGGAAGGAAAAGCACTCACAGTCCTCTCTTGTTGCAACATGACATCCCTCCCACAGGAGGCAGTCCTCCACTTCTCCAGTGTGGGTCCCTTCCATAGGCTGCAATACTCCCAGTGACAGACTGCTCCAGTGCAAGCTTCTATCAGAGTCACGGACTTCTTTGGGAGCAGTCCTCTGTTCTGGCATTGGGTATCCCACAGAAATCAATAGAGAGCTACTGAAAGAATGAGTTAAACTTAAATTCCACTGCAAGACTGCAAGCAGGATTTTTCTCCATTGTGGATCTCTGCAGGCTTCAAGGGCTCAGCTGCCCATCTCACTACAAACCAAAGGGGAATGACTGTTCTGTTGTGTCTACCCCCCCTCCTTTCTCACAGACCTTGATGTCCACACAGTTGTGTCTCTCTTATCCCACTTTCCTCTCAAACAAAAGAACCTCCAAGACAAAGAACCATCACAGCATGTTTTCCTCTTTCAAATGTGTTATCACAGAGGCACTGGTTATGGAGCTGGGGGAGCTTCTGAAAGCTTCTTACAGGCACACCACCAGTAGCGCCTTTTCCCCCTATTAAAACCCTGGCAGGCAAAAACAACACACAGAACCTATGTACTTTCTCAGGAGTAAGCCAAAAGGCCATAGATTAACTTCACTTTGGTGCCCAGTGCTCCCAGAGTAAAACTTCTATGAAGACATTCTTACATAGATAACAACTATTCATCACCAAAATTTCCTGGCTGATGAACTATTAAAAACACTATGAAAACCTGTTTTTCTATTCTGATAACATGAAAGTCTAGAGGAGTCTTGCTTTATACTGACTCAGACACTAAAGTCTATGCAGATTTAACTGAAAAAATGCAGGACAGTATACCTGAATAAAGAAAGGGAAACCAGAATATTTGTGTTAATGTTTTCATTTTGAAACTAGAATTCAGTAAATCCCTTCAGATTTTGTACTATTTTTATCCTTTCCTTTCTGTGATCCAGTTGTCACTTCTGGAGCTTGGATTGCACTGAAATCATACTTTCTAAAAGTTCAGGACCTGGTAACCAGAAACAAGTATAGTTACATGGAAAGAAAAAAATTACATTTTTTAGATGAAGCTAGAATGTACAGGAAGTGAAATATTTTGTTTATTTTTGGAGTTGAAAAAAATGGGTGTTTTCTAAGTGTTTCAAAGTGCTGAGAGGAATATTGCATTTAGAAGGATGTTTAAACAAAGCATTTTGACAGTTAAAAAATTAAATAAAAAACTAAATATCTTTCTTAAGTTGTCAGAATAAAATGTTTTGATGTTTTAAAATTATGTCTTCCTTCTAGCTAAAGGTATTTGCAAAATGCAAATGGAATTTCATCTCCTAATAGCTTCTCTTTCCTTATTTCTGTATTTTGATAAATGTTCCAACCAACCAGAAAATACTTGTATTTTACCTTAGGAATATTTTCTAAATCTGCTACATAAAGAAGGACAAGTCCTCAGAAAGCAATAGTGACTGTATTAATTTTTTGAGGATATAAAGCAATGTCTTCTAAAAGCAATGCTTTTATGCAGACACTGAAGCTACCCACTGATTTTGAAACAGGTGAATCAAGGTGACAATGTTAGAAGTCAGGAGGAGAGATTGGCCTATTTTTAGATTACATTACTAGGCATTTTCAGAATAGCTCTAAATTATTTCAGTGAGTAATTCTTTCTGCCTATCTCATTTCTTGTTGTGTGGGATTGATACAGTGTCTATTTCTGTTGACAACTGTATTAGGTTAAAAAGGTTACTTAATTTTTCAGTGCATAAATTCTGGCTTGTTGAGCCAAAAAGCCCATGAAAACACTGAATTAAAATAACCCAACATACTTAAATCTTTAAGAAACAACAAAAAACCTGACATTGCATGAACCATATTTAAATCTTTTTTCTTATTTCTTACATAAAGGAAATAAGTTTTTATTTCCTTTGTAAACTTTTTTGTGACTACAGTTATAGATCCTAAACATAATATTATCATATGAGAACCACAGAAGGAGCTTCAGGGTATCCTAAAGTCAATACAATTTTTCTTTCATAATGTAACTAATTTTCTCAGGGGGGTTTCTGCAATTTGTTAACACACTGATTTATCTTCCTAAGGGAAAGCTCCAGTTTTCAGTTCTGGCAATTTGTCACCTAACCACTACAAAAATAACACCTTTAAATTTGCTCTGAGACCTTCTCAGTCTAACCACAGAAAAGTCATTTAGCAATTATAACGTCATAACTTATACTCAGAGGAGGTGCTATCTCGAAAAATGCTACAGATACCTCTCTACCATACCCTGCTAACAACTCTCCATAGTGGTTGCACAGCATGTGGAAAATAATGCTCCTGAATACCACATATTTCTAACAAAACAATGCTACTAAATGTCACTTTCAACAGTTTCCTTTCCTGTATTTTTTTTTCTGAAATCCAAAGGCTCCAGCTGGCTTGGCTCATTTCAGAAAGAATATGAAATACTATTGAAGGAAATGTCACTGTTATGATGTTTGTGGTAATAGGTGCTTAAAAAGAACACAACTCCTTAATATTGGTGTTCATTTCCTTCTTCATAAATTATTCTCCTTTCAAAAAAAAGTAAATATTCTGAAATAACTATACTGAAATTCAGTTATATTTTTTGTGAATCTGCACATCCCTGGTGTATTATTATTATTATTGTTATTATTATTACTGAAGAAACTGGTCTTTCCCATAACTTAAAACCATGTAGATTTCTCTTCTTGCTTTTACTGGTAACAGACATTAAATCATAGTCAAATTTCTGCTCTCTGTCTACTTACAAACTGTGTTGAGTTTTCTTCCAAAAGTTAAGGTTCCTTCTTGTACCTGGAATTAACAGTCTGTTTTCCTTTTGAATACATTTTATAAGTGGGTTTTTTTCTGAATCCTTCGTAGTGTTTTGGAGAGGAAGCATAAAAACTAGGCAAAACACTTGAATGATAGTTGTACCATAGTTAAATAAAATCACAATATTTTCCTTTTGTTGTAGTTTTTCTACTGTAAAGAATAAAATAAGAACACAATTACTTCATGCCAGGACTCTTACTTGATAGGTGGAGAAGTATGAGTAACAATATCTGTTTCAAGGATTTGGGTGTTATTTTAATTCAATCTCAGTATAATTAGATGCAGGGTCAAAAGAACTGTTCTATATTTCCTCTACTCAACAAAGCAGCTTATCAGTTTGAAATGGCACAGAAACACACTTAGTCTTGTTCTCATCCTACTATTGGCATGGCAGAATGAGTAGTAAAAACATTTCTTTTCCTTGTTCTGTAACAGATTTTTACTTCTCAGACTGAAGCCTGAGGCCGAGATTAATTTTAAACTAGGCCCCAGTTGAATCTAAGTTTAACTCATTCTTTCAGAAGCTCTCTTTTGATTTCTTTTGAAGCAAAATTATGAGGGTTTGGATATGCCAGGATAGTACTGGGACACATGGTAGTGAATACTTATGTGATGGGAGAAGACAAACTGTATCTTTATTTTCTGAGTCCTTGAAAGGTAAGGTAAATGTTACCAGAGTTTCTCAGATGATTTTATATTCTTGGATGATTCTAAATTCTTGGGTGTGGATTATCTGATTTGAAAAGATCTGTTTGGTAGTTGGAACACAATACTGACATCTTTTCTAAATATGTAAAAATGCTGAACATTAGCATTTGCTGAAAAGCAGCATCAAATTCAAACACAATTTATAGCTTTCACAGTTGTGGAAAAAAAAGTGAAATTACTGAAATCTGAGGGAACTATACAGACCTAAAATAAGAAGAGTAGTAAAAAAAAAAAAAAAAGTTAAAAAAAAAAGAAAAATGTTTTCTAGTAAAAAATAAGACAATTCTTAAGTAGCTCTCAAAATTTATTGAAGTATTAAATGCTGGAGTTTGGCTTAGCTTGATATGGTCATAATGTTACTAACCAACCTAAAGACATAGGGTCTATGTCTACTAGTCTAAGCTTGTTCAGGTTAATAGGAATGTTATGATTGATTTAATAAAATTGTTTATTATTTCAAAAAAGTATAAATAAAAGCTATATTTTGTCTGATGGGTCAACAAAGTGGTAATTTCAGATTTCAGCTTCTCTGAACACACTGCTGATTTTAAATAATTCTGTACCCCTGAATCCACTTACATTTTTCTCAGTTTTTTTCTTCTGAACTAGTGGATGTTTCACTCAAACATCAAAGAGCTAGCCAAGCTTCCTTGGCAAGATGAAGTGTTTGGTCATTACATTATTGTTCCCTAAGTTGCTGCCTTCTTCTGGCAACATTATCTGAAATGTGCAGTCAGTAGTGAATTATCAGTTTTTTAAAACCATTGTTAATATTTTCACTTTAGAGTTGTTGTTATCTAGCGAAGTTACTTTTAGCTACTCTTTGAAAAATGGCCTTATTTGTGTGTATGACTTCCATACTGTGAAAGAACAAGGAGAAACAAAGGGAAGGAAATGACACTGTGCAGGCTGAGATGGAATGAGAGGCAAACACAGGAAAAAACCCACTTGATTCATGATTTTCCATCCTCACATTTATTTCTCAGACAGGTTCCTCCTACATTGAGAGACTCAGAGGTTTTATACTACACAGAGAAGACATTTTTGAAGTGATAATCAGTATTGCCAAAGTATGACACCATCCTAGAGATAAAGAGAATCAGAAATACTGTTTAGCAAAATACTCACTACATCTCTACTGATCCTACAGATGAGACAGTTTTACAGGATCTCAAAAAGCTACCAGGATTTTATCAGGCAACAAACACTTTTTACTGAAACTTTTTCCTAGCCATACAAGACGACTACTTATGTTTTTTTCATGCCACTGTTCATCCTTCTCCTCTGCAATCTTCTGTGCATTTCTTCTGTCAGCTAAGATCTCTTCTGCTACCCACAGTTCAAAAGAAAATATATTTATTTACTGTTTTATATCAACTTCTAGGAAGCATAACTTAAAATAACACTAGCTTTTAAAGCATTATTTTACAGCCTTGCTGTGATTTGGCAAGACTGTATTTTTTAGTGTTTCTTATAGCAACATATCAAAGTGGATTTTGCAAACATCTTGAACTTTTCAAGAATTCTAGCTTTCCACTTGTCATATATATCTGTTTCTGAGATCTGTGTGAGAGTCCTAACATGTCTATATGTCTGAATTAATTTTCTAAGCTGTATCTTCAAGTCTACAGAAAAGCTTTTCATTCATTTATTTATATAGTGTTCCATAGCCAAGCTGTTATTTGGAGGTTTATAAGGTGTATAATGTGAACTTGTTCAGCCTATTTTTGAAGAATGTATTTTTTTGTTAAAAGTACATTCTTTTACTGCAAAAACAAGTTCTTACACTTGTTCCTAAATGCAATCCCACTACTTTCCAGCATTTTTTCAGAATTTAAGATTGCCATGTACTGGGTCCTACAGTAATATAGTAGTATAATACTGATGCTATTTCAGTATTATTCCTCATTTTCTTGTCTAATATGCCTCTACTATGATATTTAACATTTACTTACAAGGCACATGTAGATCATGCTGAAATGGCTCTTTTTTAAGGTACTTTAGGAAGACTGACTGTGGTTGGATAAAGGGTCAAAGATTAATCCAAAGATTTGTGTCTGTGACACTCATCTGAATTCCCAGAGCGTGCCTGGAATAGCTACACAGGTGGACTATTTTGACTCACTAGCTTAAGTGTCATTGTAGGTACCTTGATGTGACTACATAAACATGTATGTAGGCCTGACATGAACAGCCATATAGGTGACCTGGTTATAAGGGGGAAATTACTGAACAGAAGAAAATGACTCACGAAATACTGAACAGAGAAAATGCCTGCCAGCTTGGGAATGGTTAGCCTGAGAACTAGCATCCTCCAGAAGTGCAGCTGGCATCTTACAAGTGCAGCTGGGTAGCTCAAAAAAATGGACATATCCTCAGCCACTGTCTAAAAAAATTCTTACTGATTTCTCACCATATCTTGGTTTAAATCATTCCTTTTTATGCAATTTTATCTTTACTGGAAACTTTGATATTTTTTAATATCTTTGGTGTATTTGGAAGGATCACAGTATTCCTTAAATACAAAATTTCCAAACCTCTTAGGGTTTGTTTTGTTTTTATCTTAGCATGTAACCCTCTGCTTCTTACACCTTTTTTTCTTCGTACTGTGAAGTCTCCACAGTCTCATTCTTGTTGATGCTCCCATAAGCAAAAAGTAATTTAGAGTGCTTGTTCATATGACCCAAGATGGAATTACTCTGACCAAAAGTAAATATGTGTATTTTAACTTTTCATTACAACAACTTTTGCAGATAACAGAAGAAACAAAATCATAATTTGTCTGATGGTGAGGCAAAGTTAAAAGTAGGTCAAACTGATTTAAAAAATTTATTTCTCTCTACTGAAAAAACAGAATCTAAACTGAGAAGCATAAAGGAAATATCAAAATTGATTTGGTAAAATACTGTTAATATGAAAAAATGTAATAAGACATGCTGGTTTCTGAAAATAAGACTGAAAAATCACAGTAGTGAAAGTAGAAAACAAGGTTGGTTTTTTTTCCCCTAGGTTTCGCTCTTTTGTGTTACATCTAAATTACACATTTTACCATGTTGGCAAATAAAAAAACACCAAACATAGGACAGCCATAACAGATAATATGAGATCTCTTAGTGTGGAATAATGTCTTAGGGCATATATGAATATTTTTCATGATGCACACACATGTATACTAATAATTGATTGAATTTTAGTATTTTAATTAGCTTTGAAAATTCCAGTAGCGTGTTTGATCATTGTACCTAGGTAAAATATTTATGAAAAGTCATAGAAGAATTATGTCCTCAATGTGCGAGATGTTTTGTAATATTATTTCATGGATAAGAAACTCAGGTTCATTATAAGGTTGTTAGTCTGTATTTTTCTCCTTCAACTGTAGATAGCTTTGAGTTTGTTCTTTTCTGTTTTCTTCATTGCATGAGGTATAGAAAATTAAAAATTTTAATATTCTGTAGGTAAAGAAGAAAAAAATAGAAACAAATGAGTTTTAGATTAACTCTTATAATTACTATTTACTTAGTTGTCTCATTTCACCATGCACAAGATATATTTAATAGATACGTTCTTTCTGGCAGCCAACAAATTTCCTGTCTTGGGACTACTTTACTAAAATCTATGCAGAGAACCCTTTTTGCTTTTAATGGTCTTTAGTGTACAGAATATAATCTGTAAAATACATGTGATTTCAAAGGATTTCTCAGTTTGTGCAATATGCCATCTCTTGCCAGCTTGAAATTTGTGATATGTCGCTAATATGAATCTTAAATCTTCCGACTTTTATAGAAGTTACCTGAATAAGGAACTTAAGGGGCATGATGCAAGCCAGAAGAAGTGTCTGTAGCATTAGGAATTTGTCCAAACTCAGTACCTGTGTGATTGCAACCAGAGCTGCCACCAACTTCTGAGTTCAGTGCATGCTCTAGCTATGACTGGACGCCAAGCAGACTGCACTGGCCTGAGTTCCATTGGAGCCACAGAGGTTGTTAAAATTCTCTAACTAGAACAGTAAGGCACAAAAAGGTAACTAACCACTGCAGGTGAGTTTAGCTTCAGCCACAAGTCAGTGACATTTTTATTTACTAGGGCAACATATTTAAATTACACTAAATCTACAACTTCTAAAATAAGACAGAATGACTCTCCTCCATTATTTTTTTTTTTTATTGTTTCCCCTAAATGAATACACTGGGCTTTGAACGTGTCACATATAGAATCTGAGAATCATAGAATTATTTAGGTTGGAAAAGATCTTTAAGATCATTGAATAAGTTGGCACAGTGTTTTCAGAAAAGAAGTGTCCATGAGGAACTACTACACTGGTATTTGGAAGATCAATTTAAAATGAGTAATGAAGCATAATTCCTATATTTCTTATTGGGGAGCCTGGACCAGGACTTTCTGCCTGCTGATTATGTATTGTAGATTCTGAATCTTGCTAGAAATCTGTGCTTCATTGATTCCATTGATAGACTTTTGTTTGGTTGGTTGGGATTTTTTTTGTTGTTGTTGGTTTGGGTTTCGTGGGGGTGTGTGGTTGGTTGGTTTTTATCCCCCAGAAAAAATAGCTACAAGTTTCATTATGGTGATTTTTTTCTGGCATTTTTGATCTGTGATCCTCAGTATTAGTAACAAGGAGGAAAGCAGAATACGAGATTAATATGTACATTTCTTTTATAAAAGATAGAAAGGAGAAAGCATAAATATTTTCATTCCAGATAGCAACATTAGAATACAGCACAGGAATATTAGCTAGCTTGTTGCTCTTCTGAAACTTTTGCAATTACAAGGGAAACATGATGCATTATTTGGATATTTAAAAACACTTTTAATAATTACTTTTTTGTACACAGAGATTTCTGTATCCCTTAGGTTTTAATTAGTTTCTCAGCTATTGCTTGCAAGTTTTTAATAAGATACTGAACTTGCTGAAGCTTCTGCTGGAAATGATTTTGTAAATAAACATTTGACTTTTTTTTACCTAGAAAAGTAAGAATAAGCTTAGGTAGATAAAATAAATATCTCGCTTTCTTGACTTTGTTGTTTATTTTACAGAATGATAATTTTGTGGTGATTTCCAGCAGGCCCAATGGTATTTTGGAATGAGTCCAATGGAAGGCAGTGGCAGCATGAAGTGGAGGCACAAACCTATATGTCAGCTGTCATAAGTGATTTCTTGTAAGCAATATGTAATTTTAAAAACCCATTAAAGATTGTGCCCCCACCCCAGTTTGATTTAAATACTGCTTGAATAAACGCTGTGTAAGGAATTCTTTTCTTGTCACCCTTTCCTTTAAGCCTTTGCAAGAATTTATTTTCTTTTTAGGCTTGTTTTCTTAGACCTTTATGTTTGTCCTTAAAAAACAATCCATACAAGCTGAACTTGTGTTTTTCTTTCTGTTTTATGGAGGTCTCAGCTGAGGTTTATCTTATATCTTAACTTTTTGTTCTTCTCATTGATGTCCCAGGCCTTTGTTTTATCAATACCATTATTATATCATAAAGAAAAGGAAAGAAAATTAAACACATCTTGAATACACATAGCAAAAAGAGAGCATTGCATGATTTGATTACAGTTTTATACAGTCATTTATACAGTCATTTAAATGATAAATGATAATACATGAACCTGAATTAAGTTTCTTCTCTCCTTGCAACATTCCTATCTTGGCATCCTTAGGGCCGATCTCTATGTACACTATGCACCTTCTAATGACCCCTAATACCATTTAAAGAGATAAGAGATGCAATTTTGGGAAATTATTTATGATCAGAAAGAATGAGTAGAAACCATTGGCCAGCCTGTTTCTTCTTAATATCCAAGTAAATAAAAATATACCTCTCTTGTGAGCCACAGCACTGTAAAAATTCAGAGTATCAAGTGCCATCAGACACATCATTGTTACAGAAGTATTTTGAAATAAGAAGAATAGCAAAAGAGGCAATGTTCTCTGTGATACCTTCTGGTGATGTAGCTCCTTCAGCGTACAAAGAACACAGATGATGAGGTCCATTTTCTTTCCTTCACAGACCTAATCTGCTATTGTATGTTTCCTACAACGACCATTTTATCAGTATGATCAATCCCAGGCATGTGGAATATGGTACTGTGTACCATTTATCCTACTGGGTGAGCAATATTCTTCCTCTTGACAGTCTCAGAACTCACTCTCATGCAAACTTCACACTATTCTGTATTGTTTCTCATCTGATTAAAGTTCTCAAAATAAGAAAAGTATTTTAAAACCATTGACTAAGATCCTGTGGTAGGACAAAAATATTTTTTCTTTTACTGATTTCTAAAACTACCTAAACTCGTATGTAAGCAGGAGTATGTCCCAAGTATTATTACTAACTCCCTTTTCTACTTAAAAAGTCACAAAGCTTTTGCATTTTGAAATTTTCTCTTGTCCTTCACATGGAGGAATTTTCTTCAGTATTGGAATTCACATCTTAAAAATAAAAATATTTAAATGCCATAATTAAGAATCATGCCAATGTCTTCTTTCTTCAGATGAAGAACACCAAAAATTAAATTAATGTTTAAGAGTCAAAAAGTCCAGGAATTTAACTGCATATTTTAATCCTGAAAGTGCCCAAATGTATAGAAAGTTTTCATTCTGTTGGTTTTCTCAAACTAAATAATAGGTGAGAAAGGTTTGGGAAAACTTTTTTCTTCACAATGTTTAATTGAATCAATAAAAAATCAAATTCTAATACATTATAGATAATTTAAAATAATTATTTTAAGAGAGTCTTTGCTCACGTTGATATGATGCAAGTAAATTTGTCAACATTGTAAAACAAGCGCTTAAACAAAACAAAAACCTCCAACCTGTTTAGGTTTTCTTTAAGCTTGTATGAATGTGTCTTTAGCTTTAAAAGACAGTGCATAGACACAGAAAAATAGACATAAGCACAAAAAATTTATAAAGGAATAGAAACTCTGTTGTGCAGTAGTTGCATTCAGACTGCCTTGGCCTTGTTCTTCATAAGATTTATCTAAGTCCTCTGACATTCATATTTCAGTGGTGATGTGAAATGTGTTATGTTTCCTAGATGGGAGGTGTTGAGCCAATGATCAAAATCTGAGAACCCTTGATGTGACATCTAACATCGTGGGTTGCAGCCCACCAAATAGACTGGAAGAAAAGCTTTTATATTTTTCACACGTTTTATTTCCCCACTAAGGGGTCAGAAAATGCTTCTGAGTCTTAATGATGTGACAGTGTTTTTTCAGGATCAATCTCAACTACTGTGTAACATCCACATCTCCTTTGGGGAATCAATATTTTAGAAGTTACTTAGAATAAAAGTTAGGTCTATATTATAGGTCAAACCATGCTGACAGGTTGACAAGGCAGAGAAGGTCATTTATCCTGTATGGCAAAACCAGAAAGAATGTTCTGTTCTGATCAATTCACTAACAGGATAAGAAAGTGTCTCAAAGTGACATACTGTGTCCAGTGAAGTTAAACAGCGCCAATAGTCTGTTTATTTAAACATCGCCTTTGGCAATTTTCTGGAAATGTGTGTTGAGCATTCAGTTGGCTCTTTTACTTTTTTCTGTAAGTGTCTGGAATTGTGTCTTTGGAGAAAATTTCCTTTTAAAAAAGTTTACATGTTCCAGCACTTAAAATGAATTTCAAGATTTTAATTTAGAAGTTTATTTAATGGAAAAAGGGTTGATTGAAGAGGAACTGATGCATGTTTCATCTTGCTATATGAATAACATCTTGAAATAGTACACATTCGTTTCAATGACTATGAAAAATTGTGTGTGTGTGTACGAATATACCAAAATTGAAATGTGAGCTTTCCAGGCTTGGACTCTTGTAAAGTTTAGTAGTGTTCATCAGTGAGATAAACAGTACTGCACTTGCTTGAAGAGTTTCTTTCTTCACATTAACATTACCCTGACTGGTGTTTTATGACATGACAGTGTCCATAGATGAGCACAAAAACATCTCATCCACTTTCTCTCATTCAAAGTGGGGCTGGATCAGTTAAAAACATCTGTGAAAATAAAAAAAATTAAAAAATCAAGGAAAACCCAGCATATATAAGAATGCTTAACCATACTTTTCAAGGCATCAATGACTAAAATAACAAACATCATCCAAATTATAAGAATATTTCCATTAAAATATTATGGCTGAAAAACAGTACTGTAGTTGCTGGTGATGTACTGGAAAAAGTTGTCCAGAGAGGTTGTGGCTGCCCCATCCATGGCTGTGTTCAAGGCCAGGTTGGATGTCCACCTAGTAGGTGGCATCCCTGCCCATGGCAGGGGGGTTGGAGCTATATGATATTTAAGGTCTCTTCCAAGCCAGGCCATTTTATGATTATATGATTAAAAACCAGAAAATTATCCTTTTTCAGCTGCTTTGTATGTGTGAGTCAGACTGCACATACTGCATGTAATTCTAAAAAATGACATGCTGCTGATGTGAGGAAGTGTGCTTTGTTTTCTACCAAACAATTCTAAGAAAATTTTAAGCAACTAGCAAATTGTAAGCAATATTTTGCTGACAAAAATATTAGTCATGAATAATTGAGACTATTTAATTTGTATAAAAGCAGGAAAATATTTTATAATTAAAATTGCTTATCTGTTTTTTACTTTAAGATTTTTGGAGTAAGTGTCAAATTGTATTGTATCCATTTTTCTTAACCAACAGTATACATTAGTATCCATGTTACATTTCCAGAATAATATATACTAGATGATTCTTATGTTTGTATCAAATTTTTTATATGTATAATAATGGTGGTTTATGTGTAATAATCATAGAACCATTGTGGTTGGAAAAGACATCTGAGATGATAGAGTCCATCTGTCCACCCACCACTACCATGTTCACCACTGAACTGTCTCCCACACCTACACATTGTTTGAATGCTTCAGGGACAGTGATTCCACTGCTTCCCTGAGCAGACTGATAATTTAATAGAATTTATTGCTATTGAACATTCCATGTAGTTTAGCTATGGATAGGAAAAAAGAGTTCTTGAATATGCCATATCACAGAATCACAGAGTATTAAGGGTTGGAAGGGACCTCGAAACATCATCTAGTCCAACCCACTTGCCAGTGCAGGATTCCCTATAGTAGGTCACACAGGAATGGGTCCAGGTGGGTTTTGAATATCTCCATAGAAAAGACTCCACAAGCTCTCTGGGCAGTCTGTTCCAGTTCTGTAACCCTCACAGTGAAAAAAAAAAAAATTCTAGGAAGAATATGTACCAGCTAATTTAGCCTGAAAAAAATGAATATGATGTAATATGCTAATGGGGAAATTAATTGAAGTTGGTGGTTTTTTTAATATTCCCCAGTAATTTTTTCTTCTTCTTTTCAGGCAACCATTTTCTCCTATCAATGAGGATCAAAGTTTGTGTTTTACAAAGGTTACTTTGTAGTGTACACCAAAAAATTCTGGCATTATCCTACCCCTTCTGTTTCACCAGGATATTCTGTTTCCTGAATTGTTATTTTAATTTTTACCTCCCCTTCTTCTTATATATTTTTCCTTCTAATTTTAATTGTTACTAATGGTAGCGCTTACTGGAAGTAGACATATGAAAAACTTTCCTGTCTCCTTCTCCCTGGAAGTAAGTTCTGATAAATTGAAATGACTAGTCTTGTGAATATAAAAATATATTCTATATAGCTGAAACTGGAAAGGCCTTAGAAATAACTTCATGTTACATAAAAATGTTCTGCCAGAATCTTTACCTTAAATGTTTTATTTGAGTGTTTGCATTTTATAAATGTAATTCTAATTTTTATTTCTTAAAAATAAGTATGAAGCCTTAACATAACACGTTATTTTTAGCAGAGGTATCCTGGGACTAAGTGCAATAATTTTCCAGTTAGGTGGTCAAATAGTAAGAATTTCTGTTGATACAGAATGCTTCATATAGGACCACAGCACAAAAAATATAAAAGAAAAGAAAAGAAAGATAATGTTTTTAATTAATGTGGCTATGATATCAAGGATACTTCTGTTATTCAGGATTTTAATGCATTTAATGAAATGTGTTTTCCCAGTATTTTTGATTTGCTATGCCACATGTGCATAAGCAAATGAATATGCACAAATTGATTTTGGGGGGATATCAAAATGTTTACAGTTGACACATTTTTATCTTTTAAACTACTGCTTTTCAGGAAAGATAAGAACATGTTAACATTTCCACTAATAAAATTGTTGACTTTTTTTATTAGACTAGCTCTAGACTAGATTTTATATTATCTGTCTTTAATACCTCTTTCAAGTCTTTACACATATGTCAATTTGAAAAATCTTGTCATTTCACTTGAGCAAGGGGTTCTTTTAATCTCTTCAGCTTATGGATGGTTTCTTATACATGGATGACACAAATTTGTAAACACTGTAAAGAAAGACAGCAGATATATATCCATACATACTTGTAAATTACTCCTATGTACCAGAAAATAAATAAATAAGAATTGATGGATAAAAAAATACATGAAGTCTATTAATATTTTGACATAGTCTTACATCATCTTGGCCTGATTTTTCTTTCTGCTAGTACTCATCAAAATCCTCTGGTTTGTGTTAAATAGGGTTGAAATTTCAGAGTAGAGACCTGGCATTTTAAATGAGAGTCAGGCTTTCCTTATATATGTCATTGTGACAAATCTGTATAGGAACATTATAGATAGAGAACTAGTGATTAGCTCCATTGCTATGCAATCCTGTATCTCTGCAACAGAGAACAATCATCAAATTCACATTATCTGGGAACTTGGGAGGTAGCAGTAGCTGACCATGCCAGCTGGAAGAGGCTTAAAACATGTGTTATGCTATTAAGTGGTATTACAATGTACCAATAATGGATTACAAAAAAATGTTACAGATCTTGTTACTCAGAAGTGTAGATGTACTGTGCACATTCTGCAGCCATGGCAATGCAGGTTTCTAAAAGAAAAATGATGGATTGACATAGGATAATGAATTATGCAGAGGTAGAACTGGATTAAATCAAATTGCGCAACAAAAATAAATACAGAAAAAAATAAAATACAAGCATGAGTGTTAGCAACAGTATAATTTTAGAAGATGTTTGGGGTATTTTGTCTTATTTTGTACCTACAAAGATACAACATATTTTCCCTTCTGGTACTCATATGGGCCCCACAATTGTCATTCTTGCACTGTGGCTGTAATTAAGACGATTTACTTAAAGACACTTCAGTGTAAAATGGACAGTCAGAAAAAAAAATCAGCAATAATAATAGAGCTCTCTAATTTAGCATAAGAAATAGAAGAAGTTTCAGGCTGAAAAAGTCTTGAATCTAAAAATTTTGAGATTGTTCATCTCCCAGTTGTCTTTGAACAATGGGGTTTTGGCGTTTTTTTACTAAATTTCTTAATACTCAGAAAAGTTCTCCTCTCAGGTTAGCATCCAACCCTGTTATACTGACAAAAATAACAACACTTATTTCAGTCCAGTAAAACAATATATATAGCTTTATAAATTTCAGATTTAGCCATCTGCCCAAATTTCTATTATATCTGTCATTTTAATTATCAAATCTTTACAAGTAGCTAATGGTAATAATGAAATTATTTTCAGGAAAAACAAGCATCAAAGCATAGACCTACTCTATAAAATGAAACTAGATTCTTCTGTAAGTGTTTACATTTTCTTATGTTTTAAAATGTGTATAATCTCCTTACTCAGAATATAGAAAGAACCTGTTTACAAAGCTAAATAATTGGTAAGTGGTTCTGAAGCCAGAAATATTTTCATGGTAATTTCTTAGTAGAAACAAGCAGAGAGCCTTCAAATAAATCTAGTAGCATCTTTAATTTCAGAAAACAGACTAAAATGACATAGCAGGTTAAGTTCAGAAGCACAATGAAGAAGTCCACAAATAAATTGAGAAACAGATATCAAAAAGGATGAAATCTACTCCTGAAATTTTCCTTAAACATAAAAGTTTAAAAAGGCTCATAGAGAAACTGTGAGCCCAAAATACATTATCAAGTGTATCAACCTGAACACTGGCATGTCTTAAAACTTCCTGAAGACCTGAAGGTAGAAGGTGGCAAGTACCTTGCTAATTGTTTCAAAATTTTGTAAGGAGAATTCTGAAGAACTACAAATAAATTAGTAGACAACAATGAAGATCTGAACAAGTTAATAGCTTCATTAGAGTGATTTCATTAGAATGAGTGAATTAGTTTCTCTTGAGGACATTATGCCTTATAAATTTAATAACATGATCCGAAACAGACTACAAACATGTGGATAAAGATGATTCAGTTGTTCTTGATGGATTTTCACAAGACTCTTGGCCCATTCCTTCACTCAGGGGTTCTAAAGAAATTAAACAACCTTGGAATAGGAAGGAATGGCCTTGGATGGATAAACAAGTGGCTAAAAGTCAGGAAATAGGGTAAAAATTAATGGTCACCAGAGGTCACTACAGCTCACTAATGGTCTGTGCTGGGATTTGTGCTAGTCGACATATTCGTAAATGAACTAGATGCGATCAGCAAGTGCAGAAAAATTGCTGATGCATGTAAATATTCTAGATAATGAGGGCATACAGCCAGATAGTGCAGAATTGCAGAAAGACCTTCAAAACCAGAGTTTATGATATCAAGAAACTGCACTAACATGGAAGGTAAGTATCAGTGTAGAAAATACACTGATTTGGAAATCAGGTTGGAAATACAGCAATCATATAACAAATGCACCCTTCACTGTTATTAACTTAGGAGTGAGACCTTGTAGTAAAGAAAAATGGGTATCAATTTAGTAATGGTCAAAAAAAATCAAAGAAAATATTTGAAAAAAATTGCAGAAGAAATGAAAAATAAAATCCTTTTCCAGTTTAAATTCTGTTTTCAAATACATCTTGAGTATGTTTTTTAGGGAAAGTGACCAAAGTTGCTAAACAATTTTCTCTTGAAGTTTGAGTAGTAAAATTTCCCTACTTGGAGAGAGGTAAGTGAAGGACATAGGAAAGGAATCTACAATTTTACATTCTGACAAAAAACAATAGAAATTGATAAATAGTTTATTCTAACATATGGAATATATTGTACTCATCTGTACTCAGGCAATGCTTGCATAAATTAATGGAGGAAGAAGTATTCTATAAATATGAAATCACCATTTATGCCTCACTAAGTATGTGAAGCAGAATTTACAACACCTTTAGAGAGAATGCTACTAAATATTGTTCCACATTTGTTTTGTTCGTTGAACTTTCCTGCATTTTGTACTGCTCACCTTCTAGACAGAATTCTGGTAATGGTGGATTTTTAATCTCAAAGGTCAGTATAACTATTTTTATGTTTGCAAGAAATGACAGAGATGTAAGTGGGTAGTGGGATCAACGAAGGAAGGTTAGATCATATTTTTACATAGATTCACAAATTCAAGACCTCAGAAAACTGGCCTTTTTTCAAGGAGAACAAGAAGAAGTTGCAGCCAATGAGTAATTTTATATCTTCTGTGCTGCAAATATTTTGCATTTTGGACAGTCATAATAATAAACAGTCATTGGGATATTCTTACTTTCCCGTACAGTCAATGCAAACCTTCCTCATTTAAAAATGAAGGGGTTCTAGACACTTCCTTATCAGTCTCCTTTTCTTCTCCAATACTGCTGCAAGAGCTCCAAATTTTGGCGTATTGTAGCCCTGAGATTTTGAGGACTAAAAATACAGAGAACTATTATCATTTTAAGATGGTAAAAATAATATCCTGGGTCACCTTCAAGATATTTATCCTGTGGCAATGTTAAATTAAAATCCAATTTAAAATTGCACATATATATATATGTGTGCAAGATAAATGCAAATAAGAAATAAAAGAAGAGTACACAATCCATCATTAATGACTATTCTTTTGTTCATGCTGAATGATACCTGCTTAGTTGCTATTGGTAAATTTTCAAACGTTGTCTTTCAAAAATATTTACTCTTTAGTTACACATTCACATATGTACCTGTGTAAAATTTAAATATCTAGGTAACAGTACTTTCTATGACCACTTTTAATCAATGCAGAAAGACAGGATTCTTCAGAGGGTAACTCCTAGATAAGGCACCTAAGTAAGTGCCAAAATAGTTTTGAGTGGTCTCTTCTCTACTGGAAATTTAATAAAGTCTTGATAATTACACAGAAAGACATGCTCAACATGTAGATAGTTAAATTTAAGTAGATTAATAAGGTTTTGGGAAGGACAGACCTAAAGTTCATCATTAGTTTGTGAAATTTAGGGGTAACTTTAAAATCAGAATCATAGGAAGATTTGTGACATAAACTATTAGCTTTTTATTCTCTTATGAATGTACTTCACTTTATGAACAGAAGCCTGAGAACAATTCCCTTTGCTCTCTTGTCTTGTGTTTTCCTAGTGTAGATAATGATGTCATAAAATAGTTTTCATAAAATCATTATATTTTGTATAAAAACTGTATTTTATTAATCTCACTGTTTTCTTCAGGTTGGTGGTCCAGAATTTCACTTGTGTCATTATTGAATAATTGCTTTTAATTCACAGTGTGTTTGGGACTATGCATACACTTAAGGTTTTCTGCTCACACTGTTCTTGAGTTAAATATTTATTTTCATAATATTTGTCCCCTCGTGCATTTCTAGAGAGCAAATATATTGCCTCTGGCTCTGTCTATATTTTTAAGGACATCTGTCCCAGGGAATCACCCTTCTACTTGTGGTTAGAAAGAATACAAAGATGTGTGTCCACGAAATTTAGAGCAAGCTTACTTCAGTCTGCACAAAACTTGTCCTTGAATTCCCACTAGGTCTGATATATTGCTGTTGTGACTCTAGAAAGAACTTTGCTGTTATTTTTAAAAAATATATATTATTAGTATTATAGTTATTTTTCATTCAGAAACTCTGAGATTATCATGTAGCTTTTTTTCTTCTTTTACTCATGGTCTAAATTTGAGGATAAATATCAGCAGTGTTGTGGTGCAAAACCTTCTGCTAGATTTTTTGTCAAAAAGTAGGTCAGGTTAAATGGTGTCTGCTTCTGTGTTGTCCATTCTGACTTTTAAGAGTTGTCAGAGGAGTAAATTATCTTCAGAAAAATAATGAAGCTTTGTCTTGGAAAAAGTTAATAGGACCATTCCAAACTAGAGTCAAGGAACTAAGCAGTATGGATAGTCTGGGATCAACTGCTGGAGCTTTTTGCTTGAAAGGATAGAGACAATCTGTGAATCTTCATTTGTTAGGTGAGTCATGTTTTTAAGAGGCTTTATTTTTATATTTCTTCTTCTTTTTTTTCTTTTTTTTTTCAGTTCCACATGGTAGCCCATGATCATTCCTCAATTCAGGTAACTAAACCTGTACTCTGACTCTAAAGGAGGTCTCACCAATGTCTTTCACAAAAATGCTAACATAGCTGCCCGTTTTTACAGTTTTATTCCATTACTCATTTACTATCATCCTTATAGACATATTTTATAAATATACAAATACCTTCTTTTCCATTCATTTCTTGTTTCTAGGTGAGAAAGTTCCAACTTGTCTTCAGCTCCAAGAGTGCACTGGATATTCTTGTTCTGAGTTTCTAAATGAATGGACTTGCACTTCGTTTTCATAAATCCCCTCTCATCGTACTACTTCACTCCCTAAGGCTAGTCATTTATTTATGTATAATGTTTCACTGCTTCTGTCTATTCAAAATGACTGCCAACTTTGTGATATCATCTAATCTCATCACTTCAATTTTTGAGCCAAGGTCAGAATTGAAGATTGAGATACTGAGACTGCTTCAAATCCTCAATAAATTCCAAATATAACTCCTCCACAGTCAGAGTAATAAGTTCAGAGCTATGTAGATAAATTTTTGTCTGCTTTGTAAATATCAGAATTCACCAAACACTTCACAGAATCACAGAATCACAGAATCATTACGGTTAGAAAGGATCCTCAAGATCATCTAGTCCAACCGACAGCCCTACACTACTCTTACCCCTAAATCATCCCCTGAAGAAACACATCTATCCTCTTCTTAAAAACATCCAGGGATGGTGACTCCACCACCTCCCTGGGCAGCCTATTCCAATATCTAACCACTCTTTCAGGAAAGAAATTCTTCCTAATATCTAATCTAAACCTACCCTGGCTCAGCTTAAGCCCATTCCCTCTAGTCCTGTCACAAGGGAGAAGAGGCCAACACCCGCCTCCCTAGGATGGCCTTTCAAGTAGCTGAAGAGAGCGATAAGGTCTCCCCTCAGTCTCCTCTTCTCCAGGCTAAACAAGCCCAGCTCCCTAAGCCTCTCCTCATAAGTCCTGTTTTCCAGACCCCTGACTAGCTTAGTTGCCCTTCTCTGCACCCTTTCTAGTACCTCAATGTCCTTCCTTGTTATACTTTTCCACATACAGTTTGATGCATTTCATCATCATTCTCCAAGTTTTCTTAGGGAAATTATCTGGGTCTTCTATAATAAACACATTTTGATTTTAGACATAGTGTTCTCAATTTGCATGTCATCATTTAATATCACCAGTCTCAGTGGCTATCCTTTTTTTTTCTTGTCCAATATGACAAAAATATTTTGAAATCTTTATACATATAGTTCTGCTTAACAATCAAGCTATGTTTAGTCAGCATTTTACTCCTAAAAAGAGTATTGATTCTTCTGTATGCCCTTTTTTCAACAAAACCACAATAGCTTATTCTATAAATGTATATCTCATGCAACACTGTGTAGCTCTGAGCAAAGTTTGGTGACCAAGCTAGAAACTCTAGAAAACACATATTTATAATTGACATCACAACTTAAGTTGTGTATCAATGTGTGAGTGCATGATCTTCCTTTAATATTATATTATTTCACAATGCCACACAATTTATTCCTAAGGAAAAGGGCTATGTTTTCAAATATCTTCTCCATACAGTTAAGAGAAACTGAATGGTGATGCGTTTTCCACCTGAAGTTAGTCTTCTGTTACATTTGAATTTTCAATATCCAGAAGAAATTTGGTCTTTCAATATTGTCCCAGGTTGCTTAGTTAGGTGAAAACACAAAGCCCCTCAGGTTTCTAATATAAACACTGAAAATCTAATGTTAGTAAGAAACACCAGTAGATAACGAGTGAGGGATCTATTTTTAAAGTCATCATACAAATACTTCTAATTCCTTCTAAATCCTGATTTCAAAATTCCTTTAAAGATTTTTACATTTATATCTTGGACAGCTTCTGGTAAGGAATACAACACTGGACCACAAAAATTCAGCATGTTAAATTTTCATTTTTTCTGTTGAACAGATTGTGCACAAAATCATGATACTAGAAGCACAACCCTTTTTTGCCTATCACTCCCTAATAATGATCTTTGTGTTTGATTAAAAAAAAGGATCTCTTTTCCATGTTCCGTGCAGGAAGGCAAAGGTCTTTGCTTTCTGGTTTTGTTATATACCAGAATGATGTTTTTCATATATTAATAAATATGTGTTGCACTGTATTATATAAGATCTAACAATAATACATGCAGATTAATACAAAAAATGATGGTGGCAACACTGATGGCAAATTATGAGAGAAAATATTAAAACTAGTAAAATATACTAAATCAAACTAAGCAAAATACTCATAAGCATAGCAAATTCAGTGGTTAATAGTCAGCAGGATTCTAGCTCTCTATGTCACCACTTGGATTTTATGTGGTGTTACTAAGCAACAAAGGTTACTCTTCAGCAACACTTAGATGCAGTATTTGTGTTTTTAATAAAATCTGCTGCTAAGTGAACAATATTTTTGTGTAATCCTTTGTTAGTGATAGATAAACAGTACAAACAAATCAAATACATGTTCATTTACCTTCTATAGAATAATTACAAGTCTCATTTTAGTTAATGGGATATTCTAATGTATGTCTCTGATTGTATAATTTATCTTATTGTGAAAATCCTTTGTAGCAGGAATAAATTAGGCAATATTTTAGTTTTGCCTCCAAGCTCCAAAAATCAAATGAGCTCAAAATGATGATTAAATGATGATTAAAACTCATATTAATATCAAGATGAGAATAGCCCATATAAAGAAATTGCACTATCAAGTATTTTTTCTTGTTACTTGATTTTTTAAAAATAAAACTGTATCCTATAAGACATTGTATATCACTTTTTAATTTTATATTCTGTTTCTCCCTAAGGTACTAACAGAGAAGACTAGACAGGGTAATGTGCCAAATTATTGAAAGATCCATCAGTTCTGCTGCTTTTGAAATTCTGTATTGATTTAAAAGTGAAAACATCCACTGAAAGAAAGCTGTTCTATTCCAGGAAACATAAACTGTAAACCATCAATTTTTATCAGCTTCTTTCTAATAGAGAAAAGTTTGTTTTAAATAAAGCATAATGCCTTTAAAGTTGAGAGGTCACAGAGGTCAACAGGTTATTTTAATCTCTATGCCACCATATTGATATCTTTTCTGTCATCTAAGGATTCTTCAGAGATAACTGTAAAATTTTCACTGGGGTGGGAGGAAGGGAGGGGGGAGGAGGAACCTCTATATACAGAATTTTAAACCGTTATCAGTTTAAATTCCTAATAGCAGAAAAGATTGGACTAGAACAGGATGACACAAAGAGCAGATAAATTATATGTGACACGCTGATATGCTGCAGCTAGCAAAGATGGTAAATTATCTTTCTCTGGTTTTGGAAGTTTTTTTCATAAATAACAAAGAAACAAGAGTCATGGTAAAAATGCTGTTGTTGTTATGCTAATTTTTACAGAAGTTTTCATTTTAATGTTGTGAATAAAATTCCTCCAAGAATTTATCCTTCTGATACCATTTAAATGACATACATTATTTTAGGGAGAGAGGAAGAAGGGAAAGAAGAGAAAGATCAAATAATGGTACCTGTTCTACTGTATTTGCATAGAGAGTTCATTTGAAATCCATATGGTAGTCTGTGGATGACACAATCTAAGCCTTTAAAATATTGTCCCACGAGAATGTTTACGTAGCCCTTCTAGTATCACAGATTGCACTTGAACATGTTACAGAAGGAAATCTACTTTCTACTTAAGAGATATATTGCTGGTTTGTATTTCTACAGCAATAATTAGGGGTATCATTTGTGTCCTTATTGTTCCTGAAGTTGTGTGATGTCATTTATTGCAGAAGCGAGGGTCTGTAGCAGAGATATATCAAACTAACAAGCAAAAATAAGGATGGGGAGAGAAAGGAACAGAAATGGTAAGACCTTCAAAATACTGAACTTCAAAGGTACTCTAAATTAGGAGTTAAGAAATGGGTTCACTCCCTAATTAATAAAGGTAAATAAAACCTTCGGTGGCAGAATAGTTCATCTGAAGTTTTGGGGGAGTGTGAGTTTGATTGTTTTTTTTTTTTCTGGAAATGCCTATTTCACTTTATTGAAGGCAAAGACTCTGCTCAGATTAAAAAAACTACAAATAGTTTAACAAAGCTCTGGAAGTGTAGTGGAAATAAGGCTAGAAAGCTTTTATTGGAATACATTTTTTTCCAGCCTCACATTCAGAGAAGATACAGAGTACTTCACATGCTTTGTGTATGCATTACCTGTTAACGTAATGCATGCAGGAAATTACTGACAAAAGATCTAATCTTGATCCCAGAAGATCTGAATAAATTTTTATTGTTTTGAGCAATTTCAGTTAGTCTCTAGGAAATACTTTGGGCTGTAAATATACCATTAGCGTTACCACTTGTATGCTTTCTTTTTTCCAGCCCTGGAAGTACTTGTTAATTTTTAATCAATTAACACCAAAAAATCCTAATGATAAAATCTTCTTCCAGCAGGATCTTCATCCTCCTCCTCTTTTAATCTTGTAAAAGAAAAATATTTTGCTAGTATTATATCCCCCTCTGCTGGTAAAATATTATTTTCCTAATGATTAATTTCAAAACCAAACTGTAATTAAAAAAAAATGTAACATAGTAGCTCCCTTTTGAACATATGGTGCTAGGATGAATATTTTGAAGAGACAAACAAGAATTAGGTCTAAGTATTCTTTCAAGACTGGGTAGTACAGGAACTTCAGACAAGGGTTACTGATTTATTCAAGGAGATTGATTCACAAATAGAATGATATTTGTGGTGAGGTAGTCTACTGGAGCTCTCAACAATTTTCTTTAAAAACAGAATTGAAAGTATGTAAATATGTAAGTAGCCTAAAAATGTTAATACTCTGTCAAGAAAAAAAAATTAACTGTGTGCTGGTTCTGGCTGGGATACACTTAATTTTCTTCACCACAGCTAGTATAGAACTATGTTTTGGTTTTGTGCTGTTGAACCTATTAAACCATTTTATCTCAACCATGAGTTTTCTCATTGTTACTCTTCCAATACCACTGTGAGGGGGGTGAGTGAGCAGCTCTTTTGGTCTTAATTGCTGTCTGGGATTAAATCACAACAAACAGGAAGTGCAAGTATCTCCTGGTGCCCACTAACAACGTGAAACGATTAAACTTGGTTAAATAATGTAAGCAGTAATGATTATTAAAAGAAAATGATAGTTGTAAAAACAGACAACATTCACCCATCGATCAAAACAATTAAAAACCTGTAAAGCAGTGCAGCATAGATAATAAATGTAGTAAATGTGTATTCAGTAAAAAAAAAAACCCTCAACATTCTGAAGTGTATTTAAATCAAACAATTCAGAAGACCTCATGCATTATTGACTAGTAACATTGGACGCAAGAAGGCCTTTTCATTTTTGTTACATTTCCCCAAATATGTACGAGGAAGAAACCATGGCACATTCCTCTTCTCATTCTCTAGAACAAGGATGAGAATGTTTATAAATTTTCCACCTAAAGCACTGGAAACTAAGTATCCAAAGTCTTGAGTGAGGTTTTATTAGTATTTTCAGCCTAGAGTCTGCTCAGGCAGTAAATTTCATCCTTATTTTAAAGCAAAGCTAGAGGAGTTGATTGGGCCATCTAGCATTTATGTAATACTTTTGGATGACGATGCTCACTCTGGAGTCAGGAAGTTTGGTTTCTTGAACAGAGATAAATCTCTTTTCCCTCCCAGAAGAGTGTTGTAAAAAGCAGTATCTGTGCACAAGGATGGGCCAAATCAGTTTAGGGGAACGTGTGATTTTGCAGTTTTGAGTAAACTGTTTTGTCCATCACAGTCGAAGAATATTTTGTGACAAGGTGCTCTCATTCCTCAGAAAAAGTTGTTCTGCTCCAGTTTTGTATACAGATAATGGAGGTATTTAACCATATGATCAGATGAATGTCCTTTCTAACCTGTCAGTGTCAAGGTAAATTAATTCATTGCTTATGGTATACACTGTCAGCATCTATTCTTACCTTTTCTTTTCTCACTGGTCATTCAGATGAGTAACTTTAGTGGTCTTATATCCTTGGAACTTTTTCTTCCCCATATAAGTCACTTAGGAAGTTGCTCTACACATGTAATTTCTCTTCCCTGGATTTCTATGCTGTACTTCTTTCATCAGTTTAAATTGGCAACAAGAGTATATTGTATCTTTTTCTGACTACTCACATGTTAAATATTTCTAAAAATTTGATGCTGTAGTTATTGAACATGTCCATGTTCAAAGAAGTTCCATTGCTTTCGAATGTACTATGTTTTGTTTGTGTAGTTGTTTTTCCTCAAACATGGAAGAATGTAGTTGGCAGCTATTAGGAAATCTCAACAAAAAAGGTCAACTTTTTATGTACTACACTGAATAAATCTTCTGCTTCAATAATGAAGTGTAATTAACCAAATATAATTAGAGAAAATAAAGCTTACAATTGCAGCAAATAAAGCCTAGGTATTATAAATTATTAAATGCTACTAGAAGCAGAGCTGGAAAAGATGGCAATTGATTTCAGTGTAATGGGAATCAGATTGGAGACATTGGTAGTAGACTAGTCCTCCAGTTGATAAAATTTTAATTCATTACATTCAAAATAATCCAAACCATGCTAATAAAATGTCACAATGATGCAAATATTTGAGATATTGCTAAAAGAGAAGAGGATTGGAATGCTATCTAGCATGAATTACTCAACCCTGTATAAACAGCAGTCTAAAGCAAATGGAATAAATATAAATGTGGAAAGTGCAAGATCATGAATTGACTAAAACCCAGAATTTCTGCTATCAGTTAGAAGCTCACCAACTGCAAATTTCACTAAAGCAGAAACCTACGTATAAGAGATTATTCAGAAAGGGAAAGTTTAACATGACCTCAGATAACAAATTGATTCCATTTGAGACAGAAAAATATTAAAGCCTTAGTACAAAGGAACAGTCAAGATGTATCTGTGTTACTCTGTGAAGTAGTGTTTAATTCTAGTAACAGATGTTCAAATAAAGTAAATAAGTAAAGTAAAAAAATAGCATACAATGATGTCAGGAAATTATTGTTAATTTACTGAAAGTTATAGCTAAGTTTACAGGTTTGGATTTTTTTTAAATGTTTGGGTTTTGTTTTTGTTTTTTTTTTAAATTCAGTGAAACTGGTCAGCTAGAAAGAACTGTATGAAGTTTAATGAAGTCCCTGACCCTGGGATGGAATAACCGAAGAGCTCAATACAGGCTGGATCCTTGTAACTGGGAAGCAGCCTAGCTGAAAATAATCTGTGGGCCCTGGTAGACGACAAGCTTAACAGGTGTCAGCAATGTGTTGCTACAGCAACAAAGGTAAATGATTTATGAGCTGCACCTGCAGTAGCACTACTATCAGAGATACAGATGTCATCATCCCACTCCAGGCTGCACCTGGAACACTGTGTCCCATTCTGGTCCCCACAATTTAAGAGAGACAGAGACATACTGCAGAGGGTCTAAAGGAGAGCTGTGAAGATGGCCAAAGGGCTGGAGAACCTGCTTTATAAGAAAGGCCTGGATGTCTTTTGTTCTGGGAGAAGTATTGAGGGGACATAATCACAGTGTTCCAAGGTGTAAAGGGCAGATATGACAAAGGTGGCTCTTTCTTCAGAAGGAATATATGGAAAAGACAAGGGACAACAGGTAGAAGTAGCACCAGGAAAGGTTTTGTCTTGACTTAGGAAAGACATTTTTTTTCAATGAAAACTATCAATCACTAAAACAACCTTCTGAAGGATGTGCTAAAGTCCCCATTGGTGGAGGTTTCTAAGGTGTAATTGGACAGGGTGCTAGATATCTCATCTAGGCTCTTTTTCCTAGGAAAATTTTGTCCAGATGATCTTTTGAGATGTTCTCCAACCTGGGCTACTCTATGATATATTTTCTTATCTTTTATAAGGTAAGTCCATAGTGAAAGAGAACTAACTTCTGAGAGATTTAGAATTAGGTCTTAGGGAATAAATTGATCTGAATGATATCCCTGGAAGACTCCAGAAGAGACTGCATAAAAGCAACTACTTTTCAACTGAAAATAAATCAGTGAAATAAATCTGAGACATTGGACATGCAGATTTATTGTGTGGAATTAATTTGTCAGAAATGTTTACAGTATGGATACACTCATCTGAATCAATTGCTCTACGCTGCCTTTGTAGTCAATAAAAAACAAGAAAAACACTTACAAGGACAGAATTCATTTGCATATTTTAGATTTCTATTTTAAAATGAGACTCTAGAAGTGCCTGTTTCTTTTCCATGATGATGATGATCACTTAAAATGGCAAGCTTAGACAAGAAGTCTACAATCTATAAAATGACTTTTGGCCAGGTGAATCACTGAGTCTTTGACTGGTTGTGCCAAAAATACATGTTTCTCAAGAGAACTAAATGCAATAAGAGAAATAGTAGCCTTTCAGATTTCATCTTAGCATAAACAGTAATTATTTAACAGTTTCTTTTCTTGGCTTCTGTCCTTTTTAAAAATTTATCATGATACTGTTTGATTTGGGATGCTGTATACAAATATTTGAACTGCCACTTGCTACATCTTCGGTTTTGTTAAGTGTGTTTCCAAGTAAGTGTTTAATTTCATGTAATATCCATTTCAAAGAGGTGTTGTCCTTGCACTGTTCTACTCTACTGTACCAGGCAAGTGCTAATCAGTCAACCCAAGGCCCTGGAGTATCTGAAAGCTAGCACAGTACTTCTACAGAATCTGCATATATTAATTTTAGAGGTACTAGTGCAGGCAGTCAGGAGAGAAAAAGTTTTTTCTAGTGGCTAGCAGGAATCAGGAAAGATCTGTTAGAAGTGACAGAAAATAGTTGAGATTTATGTGCCCTGAGGAAGTTTTTAAAAATTACCTTGCTGTCTGGGCAACCTGTTACATGCATGTAAAAAAACCTTAACAACTAATCTATTATGGTTCTACAAATATTTTTGTGAGGTAGACAGCACTGCAGGTTAACCTAATTTACATAGTTTTTCTGAATACTTGTTTTAAAACTTATTAAACAGAACATGACATAAGAAGCTATTCATCTCAGGCACCTTAATGTTATAAACTCAAGGACTATGAAAGGTTATAAATGAACCTGAAAGGATATAAATTAATGCGAAGGGATGTAAACCAATCAAACAAAGAAACAAACCCTCTAGACTGCACCAATCCCCAAAATTATGAGTTTATTTTCATTACAGTGAAATCAAAAACCTAGGAGTGCCACAAGGTTCCCTAACTAGTCTGATTCTATGTCTTGCATTCTTAAGAGAGCTAAAGAATAGGTTGAACAGTTCATAGACTCAAGGGGGAAAAATGAAAAAGTAACCTAGGGAGAAAACTAATTTTACTTTAAAACTTCTGTATCCAGAATTACAGCTCCTTTAAGGAAAACTCCTGCAGTTCAGGCTAAACTAGAACTATATATAAAAAATTTAGTTGTAATAATAAAAGCTAATAGAGTTGTTAATTAATTGCTGCAAAACTAAGCTTTGAAGGACATAGATCCTATGCTAAAAAATACAATATGAAAGTAAACCAAGAATGCATAGTTTGGTATTCTTATTTCACTAATTCATGTTTGTGAGACTTTAATACTATTTTTTAAATTTTGTATTTCTATACAGTAATATTATATAATCTAATGATATAATATCACATGATACAATGTAAAGTAATTATAATACTGTAATGTTATTATTATAATAAAAAACTCATAAGTCTGTCACTTAAGACTAATTGAAAGAAAAAACACTTAGGTGTTTAGAAGGTAGGCAAGGTCCACTCCACGAAGTAAACCTTAATTGTTTCTTATATACTTTAGCTCTAGATGCAGAGTATAGCATCACACAAAATGCTAAAAAAATAGCTGGCTAAAGCAAACTAGCAGGAAAAAAATTTTGCTCAAACTTGCTTACATATACAACAAACAAAATCAGACTTCTTATAATGCAGCAATTTTTATGGGACAGTTCACGCCATCAATGTGTGTTCAGCCTGGCTGATCAAGTGATTTGAAGAATTAGATGAGATTTAAAATCTTCTTCAGGCTTAATTATCAGTTGAAAATTTAACTTCTCAGTGTTTCCAAGTGAAACTCTCCTGTGCATATGTATTAATTGTCTTGGAGTTCGTTTGATGATAATTTCTTTATATAAGAAAGGCATTTATATATCAGGGAAAAATTAATAGCAAAATTAATTAGCTGCTTCATTCCTTTATACTTTCATCAGAGGCAATTAAGCAGCCAGTTGATTCTATATGGTGAGGATATCATTAGACACATATATTAAAAAGAAAAGGCACAGCAATACATTTTATAAATTCAAGCTTTTGTAAAAAATCTTTCCAGGAATCCCAAACTTTGTGTAATTACACTGAGATGGATTGGCAACAGTAAAAAGCATTTTAAATGGTATTCTTGGTGTTTTGAGGACTGCATCTAACAGACAATAGGAAGGATGGTGATCCTTTCTGTTAAAAATCAAATCAGCTTCATGAAACTATTATGGTGTTAAAAAATGTATTGACTTCTATGATCAAATTATTAGAAACAAGTGCCCTAAATTTATGTATTTATAAATTAGTTTTTTGCAGTATTTTAGGAGAATTGAAGGTGCTAAATAAAAATAAATTTTGGTCCTTTTTACTTAGAATGTTCTGTATCTGATTCTGAACTATCTTTTATTCCTGCAGAAATTTATATGCATTATAACTGCAGAATGCCTGAAGATTAAATGCTGAATCTCTTCCAGTGACGTGCACATTTGATAGCAGTGTAAGTTTGAGGTTTAATGGTCTTAGGAAGCTTAAATTGTATTAAACTTTTATTAATTAAGGATTTTCTCAGTGTAATTAAGAACTGAAAACATTCAAATTTACTTGAATCAACAGAGATTAAAACCATAAAATAAATGGAAAAATAAATCTTAGGCTTTACAGTAAAAGAAACTAACTTGAAATAAAGTTTAAGTAAAAATTGTATTGACAGTTCATACTTATTTATTCAACAGTACATTTGTTCATCTTCAACTTATTTTTTTCTACAGAGACTTTTGTAGGAGATATCAAGGTTAATCAAGAGAGCTTTTATAAAGAATATAAATATTCTTTATGTCATTTTTCTTCCTGGTATCCATGATCTGTCTCTTTTTAATATGGAATAGACTTCTAAATCAGCATACAAGTTAATGTGGTAATATCATCCTAATGTAATTCAGTTTTTCAATTATTGGTTTCCATTCTACGGTAAAAATAAATAAATAAAACTCTCTCAGGAAGTTAGAGAAGATCTACTTCTAAGATTTCTTTTTTTCTTCATGATAAAGCTAAACAAAAATGTTAATGAAGACCAGAATTGTTTGTAAAAAATATTATTGGAATTTATATTGCAAGACTCACCAGAAAGTAGAGTAATTCTATACTATCAGAAATCATGGGTAAAGAGAAAAAAGTAATGAATGAATTTAAGAAAATAGTGAAAGAATACATAAGAACTATATCTTTATATACAATATTATATATGAAGTTTAATAACAAAATACTAAAATAAAACAATGCTACATTTTTGTAACATTTGTGTAATATATCTATATACATATCAAGAAACTAAAATGCACACACAAAGACAGAATAAGAATGTTATTAATCGTTATTGATGTAAGAAACTGGATGAGGCACTTCTTTGACCTGTCTTCCTACATAGTCAGTGGAAAGAGAGAGCAATGCCAGAAGACATGCCAGAATTTTCCCTAAAAATGGATTCATCTCACAGTGGTGACTCTCTATTTTCAGTAGGAGGAATTAAGCATGATTAAAAACCTATGAAAATACTTCACTCAGGCTACTAAAATTCATTTTTTTGTATTCTACCACTTCATCTATATTACTCTTATTATACAAAACCCTGGTCATTCATGATGGGGTAACCCGCTTATTAGATAAAGGAAGGGCTGTGGATGTTGTCTACCTTGACTTTAGCAAGGCGTTTGACACAATTTCCCACAGCATTCTCCTTGAGAAGCTGGCTGCTCGTGGCTTGGATGAGCACACCCTTGGCTGGATCAAAAACTGGTTGGATGGCCGAGTCCAGAGGGTTGTGCTCAATGGAGTCAAGTCTGGTTGGTGGCCAGTCACGAGTGGTGTCCCTCAGGGGTCAGTGTTGGGGCCTCTCCTGTTCAACATCTTTATTGATGACTTGGATGAGGGGATAGAGTGCACCCTTAGTAAGGTTGCAGATGACACTAAGCTGAGTGGGACTGTCTATCTGCTTGAGGGTAGGCAGGCTCTGCAGAGGGACCTNAGAAACTTAGGGAGCTGGGCTTGTTTAGCCTGGAGAAGAGGAGGCTGAGGGGAGACCTTATCGCTCTTTTCAGCTACTTGAAAGGCCATTCTAGGGAGGCGGGTGTTGGCCTCTTCTCCCTTGTGACTAGTGACAGGACTAGAGGGAATGGGCTTAAGCTGAGCCAGGGTAGGTTTAGAGTAGATATTAGGAAGAATTTCTTTCCTGAAAGAGTGGTTAGATATTGGAATGGGCTGCCCAGGGAGGTGGTGGAGTCACTGGATGTTTTTAAGAAGAGGATAGATGTGTTTCTTCAGGGGATGATTTAGGGTTAAGAGAAGTGTAGGGCTATCGGTTGGACTAGGTGATCTTGAGGGTCCTTTCCAACCATAATGATTCTGTGATTCTGTGAATAGTATTAGCCTCTGTCGTGCAGTGTTTACCATCTATACTCACATGGCAGATAAGATAGAAAGGACTTTAAATAAGTAGCTTTATACCAAAGCGACATCTAAAATAGAGTTTACGTGTATCAGATAATAGACAAATTCTACAACTTGTGAAAAGGATGAAATGAATTCCTATTATCATTAGCTCTAATACAACAAAACCCAAACTTATATCTTCATAGTTATCTGTTTGCCATTCAGTACAACTGGTTACTTACCAATATTGTAAGTGGAAGATAATTCCAGACTCTGGAATCCTGCCTCGCTCTTGCCTGCCATGCAGTGAGACCTGTCACAAGTTGGCTGGTTCCTGCCTTTTCCATTTAGTTAAAGTTCTGTAGTTCTTAAGTCACACACTTAGTAGACATGTTAACTGTGAGATGGCATTTTATAGTGTCACATTAAATTACATTGGATTAATCTTAGTTTAAAAATATTAAAATTATATAGAAATGTAGAATTTTTTTCTGCTGACTAGTATTTCTGTCTTTTTTAAAACTTTCTGATAAGCTTTTATGATGACTTGGATATTTTTCTTTCTACTTGGTATTTTTCTTACTCAGCACTCTTTGAGATCTTAAAGCATGAATTGAGTATAGTTTATCAAGCATCAATCTGTCATTCTGCTGGCAATTAATTAATAGCCAGACAGAAATCTTGGAGGACTATATATTTAGTGTATTGATTTTTGTACAATATTGTATGTTATAGCTCACTGTACAGACTTTTAGTTGTCATACATAGAAACTGCATTAACTGCTGAACAAGTCTGTTTCTAATATTAAAGAAAACTGTCTTGAAATAATGGAGCAATGAAATTTGCATGAGTAGAGATTAGAGGAAAGAGGATTTGAAGAAAAAAAAGCAGAAGTATTCATTGTTAAAAGAAATCTGGTATCGTATGTTACTTTATTTTAATGCAATTTAAATATTTAACATCAATACCACTTTTGCATTATGGGAGCTAGGAAAGCTTTTTCTCATTCTTTTTACCAGTGCCTACTAATTGAAAACAAAGTCCTGCAATGTAAGTAAGATACTTATAGGCTCAGCAGAGGTACTAATTTTATTACAGACAATTTTGTCTGTCTCCCACCCCAGGGAGTTACTCAGTTTTCCACAGGTGATATTCATCTGCCTTTCCCTTTCTCTTTAAATGCTAATGAATTCATTACCTTTCCTGTTGCTGACATCCCTTTCTGCTCCCCATTTGCCAATGCTCCATTTACCAAATTATTTAACTGATTAACATAATTAAAGTAGACCTCAATAAATTGTATACTTAAATAGATGTCTGCAGCTTTTGAAGAAGTGTGTCCTACTTCCATGAAGTTTCTTGCCAGTAATCTCTCAATTCCTAAGTTGCTGAGACCATTGTAACTCCAAGATACCAGTGCATGTGAAGGAAAAAATGAAGTGAAAGAGTGATAAATTCATACAGAAGATAAGAATAAAACCACAAAATAAAAGAAGAAAAATATTAAAAATTCTTATATATTTACTGAGACTTAAATCACACCTTTGAAACAAATCAAAAGGATTTAATGGGGGAAGACAAGTTGTACTGCATGTAGGTGGTGAGATGTTGGCAGAGGGGTACTGTGGAGGCAGCTTCTCTAAGGGGAGGTCAGGATCTGCCCTATGCCAAATACAGCTGGTTCCAGCTGGCTCCAATGGACATACCACAGGTCATGGCTGAGCCCCTCAGACAAGAAAGGGGAAAACACTGCCCAGCAGTGTGAGGAATAAGGGGGAAAAATAACCTGTAAGAGATAGTCCTGTAAACACCAAAGTGAGAGAAGGAGGGGGAGTGCCAAGACAGTGATTCCCTTGCAGCCTTTGGAGGATACACAATAAAGTAGATAGCCACACTGCAGCCCATGCTCTAGCCCATACTGAAGCAGGCTCCTGGTAGGAACCTCCATAGACAGCAGCTCATGAAGGAGTAGATTTTCTAGTAGGAGCCGCAACCCATGGAGAATATTCTGAGTGGAGTAGGGGAAAAGTGGGAAAAGGGAGGAGAAGCAAAGAACAACTGTTGTGAAGAGGTTATGTGTGAGCCAAAACATGAGGGGAAATGAATGAGATCTCCAGTCTTATCCAAAGATGACAGAGATTTTGCACAGTATCCATGGTGTCTTACTTATTATAAATAACACCTTCACAAAACCAAAAACTTTTTATCATTTTCTGTGAAAAGGTATAAACCACAGGGGTCTTTTATTGTTTTAGTCACCAGACTAGAAATACACTCCAGCCCTCCAGATAAAGTTTGTCTCCCTCTGCATCCAGGAATGCAATGGTGATGAGTCAAAAAAAGACACCTGTTTAACCTAAGTAGCACAATGGAAAGGAGTGTCAGATCTCTGGATAGTCACTGGTTTTATTGAAAGCATGGCTTTCTGTTCAAGAACAAGTAGAACTTCACCATACCCTGCCAGTAATGCAATATGAAGAATGTTTTTTTTCCTTTTTTATATATGTGTGTGTGAAGATCAAAATATTCTTTATCATAAAAAATAAAACTCAAAGTGATCATTTTTAATAACAGAGAATAATCATAACTATGTATGTTGAATTTAACACAAATTCGTTAGAGCAACTGGGGTTTGCGGATTGATGAAATTCTTGACAAATGAGCAGAGGAGAAGTATTTAACTTTAAAGGAATTACAGCACTGTCATGGACTGATAGAGTGATACTATTTGACTACCTTCATGATAGACAAAAGCTTCAGTAAATCAGATCATACTGCATATTTCTGAAGTTAGTATATACCTCTTTAGACACTTCCGTATTCTACCATCAGAGTCCAGTAAAAATTATATTCCCTTTTTCCAAATTGGAAAAATTCTGGTATTTTAACATCTGTAAAATTGAGGTACTATGTGAAACTCCAATATGTAACAGTTTGGAAATACTTAAATGGTTAAATATTACTTTTAGATAATTTCAGACAATTCAGTCTACTTTGTACTTAGTTCTTATATTTCTTTATGAAGTTAACATCAGAGTATCTCTTTTGGTTTTTCATTTACGTACATGATGTTTTTTTTAAATTATTATCAGAATTAGTATTTTTATTATTATTATTGCTGAAGCTTTGTTTTTCATTAAAAAAACATGTTGCAAAAAAATACTAATGATCTTCACAAAGATTGCTAAAGAGATTTATTCCTAACCCAAGGGAACTCACAATAGAGTTGTATTCCAATTCCTACATACGAGGTGCAGACAGTTTTTCTTTTATTCTGTGTTCATCACCGGGGTTTCTTAGTGACTCCACTGTGGCATTTATGGTGATAAAAATTGCTCAGGGTTTACAAAATATTTATAAGGTGGCTCCTGTTGGGGGTTTTCTGGTATTATAAAGTGCTTTAATTTCTAGGTTAGGTAATATGACGAACAACTCGCCAGCAGTTTGCACTACTGAAACAGCTCACAGAGGTAATTTATAAAATCAGAAAGAGAAAAGCAGAGGAACATTTACATAATTTATTTACATTTACATTTATTTATAATTTATTTATACATTTACATTATAATAAATTTACTCTCTTCTCCATTCAGCTGATTATTTGCAAAAAAACCTTTTGACCTATCCTCTTTTTCTAGACCATTTTGCCACATTTGTGTTATTGCTAAATACAGTACATTAGTACACAAAGTGCACAAATCATACAATCATAGAATCACTGAGGTTGGAAAAGACCTCCAGGATCACAAAGTCTAACTGTTGAACCAACACCACCATGCCCAATAAACCATGTTGTGAAGTGCCACATTTTTGACACATTTTTGACTACCTCCAGGGATGCTGACTCCACCATTTCCTTCAGGAGCCTGTTCCAATGCATAACCATTCTTGACTTAAGAAATCTTTCCTAATATCCAACCTGAACCTCCTTCGATGCAGCTTGAGGCTATTTCCTTCTGTTCTATTGCTAGTCACCTGGGAGAAGAGACCAACCCCCATGTTACCACAACCTCTTTTCAGGTAGTTGTAGAGAGCAAGAAGGTGTGCTTTCAGCCTCCAAACTAAACAACTCCAGTTCCCTCAGTCATTCCTTTTAAAACCTGTGCTCTTCACTAGCTTTGTTGCTCTCCTCCAGAAATGTTCTAGCAACTCAATGTTTTTCTTGTAGTGAGAGGCCCAAAACTTCACAAGGACTACAAACAATCTATTGAGTGTTGTTTGGTAAGGTGTGAGACATTCACTGATATTGAAGAATTTACTCAGGAAAGTAACACAACTTGACATCTTGCTATAATGTTTTATTTTTTACTAGAGCTCACTCTGTTCATTCTATATCCAAACTAACTGTTTGAGATAGTTAAAACTTGACAACATACACTCAGGTGGCAATGGTTCAAGGCATAGTAAATGTTCTCTTTTGTTTCCTTTTCATGGGTTTCAATAAAATGGAGTATTAACTTTCACAGTTTTTAAGCTTGTTGGTTCTGCACCAGACATTTTTAAGAGCACACTTAAAGTAGATAAAATTTCTCTTTGCCTTTGAAACACTGCTTCCAAAGACAACAGAACATGGTTTTGCTTCACCAGAAATTCAAAACTTGAATATATTCTTTCTATTCTTTCATATTCCAGAGTATCTTTGCTAAATGAACCTCCTGAATATTTCTCATGTATTGTTTCTCTTCTGATTGTCACCTGACACTCTATTGTAGCTAAATATCTTAGGAATGGTCAGAAGTGAAAATATGGTTTAACCTTCGAGGGATGAATACCAAGGATTCATAACATCCAGAAAGTGTCAGATGAAAAACAATTATGTTTAAAATCAAAGAGGCATAATCTTCGGCTTATACATCTGATATAAAGGAAGTCAAATTATCTTGATTTCCATTTCTTATTCTATCACAGTAACTTCATACAAAGATTAATGCACTAGTAAAAAATAATTACATTATCTTCTTTGTGGTCATTTTTTTGTGTGTTACCAAAAAGCAAATTGTCAATAATTGCCAATATAACATCAAGCATATGGTCTTGAAGATAAATTAAAGCTATGCCTTAGTGTTACATCCCTAGCTTTTAAAACACCAGCAAGTGTTCCTACGTCTGCCATTCATCTCAAGTATACAGCAAGTTTAAGTAGAAATAATATAGCAAATTTGTAAGATTGAAAAAACACAGTTCAGCATATAATTAAGTGTGCACAGGACACCACAGCTGTCTGTCATTTGAAGTGAAGCAAAATTTTAAGAGGAAAGCATATGAACTTTTATCTTTCTCTTTAAATGTAGCTACCCATGATACTTGTTTTCAAAATTGACAAGAGTTTAATTAATAGTGTAATGACAACACCAGAACAACCGTATTTGACAGAAATAATCCTAACAGAACAAACATCATGTTCTTTCAGAGACCTTGAAAATAGTTTTCCTCTACTGAGAATAAAAACACCTAAACACTACAACAATCTTACAAGCTGAGATGCACTATGGTACCTTCTGGAGTTCTCACCTAGTATTGAAATTTATTTCTGTTCAGACCACATTACATTTAAATGAAAAAAACCTTAAATGTTTTACTTGGATGATGACCCAAATGTGTAAGGTATGTACAGATCACATTGACTGATACCATCCTTCATATGTATTAACTAGATAGTGGTTTTACTGTGTGAGATGGGAAAATGGCATTATGGGGTTTTGCAGGATTAGGAAGCAATGATAAATTATAGCAAAATGATATGATAACAAAAAGTTACAGCTTTTACAAATGTCTCGTCTACTGATTCATCCTTTAACACTAAGGAAAATAAATCACCTTAGTGCATGGTATTTATGATTCCGTAATAAGCAGCAGAAGGATCTCAGGAGAGCATGGTAAAAATGTAGGTTAGGTAGAGCTAGTTTATGGTGACCTATATGCAAATATGGCTCTTGAGATAAAGCCCTTATTTCTTCACATTTCTTCTTCTCCTGATATAGTACTGCCAGCAAAGATGATATTTTACAGTTGTGAGTTGTGGGGTTCTTTTCCCCTTCTTTTATTTTTTTTTCTGAGGATCAGCTGAAATTCAGTCTGAGAGGCTCAGAAACAGAAGTCACATAAATGCATGCCGCAGTTCAGTGTCATGCAGCAGTACAAAAATATTACTCCAACTAATTGGACTTTCAGTGAAATTCATCATGAGTTCAACCATTCTTATGTAACTGTTTATACTCCTTAGGTTAAAAAAAAGTCACTTGGCATTTAAGAATCTTAGGGATGGATCACAGAAGGAAAGGAGTTTGAATTTATAACACTAGATTTATAGAATTTATAACACTAGGGGGTTTCGGCAAATTTAGTCATGCTGGAAAACATTTTGAAACAACACATGGAATGCTATGTGGCATATGAAACACAGACTCATAAGCAGGAAAATATCTTGATACATCTTAAATTACAACATTACAAGTTAAAGAAGTAAATTAGGTAGTCACTAACAATTAGTAAAAAGCTGAAATTATTTGTCCACTCTGAGGTCTTTTTTTTCCTTTTCATTCTTATTATGAAGGGAATTTTATAACCTCAGTGTATAAAATATGCTAAAGAAATAATCTGTGAGAAACTGAACCTTCTAACTGGATGTATATTTAAACACTAGAACCTAAATAAATAATCTGACATATTATAATGTGTATTTATATCAGGATACAGGGCAAGACTGTGTCTTGTAGAGAAATGTATAGCAATAATGTAATAACAATATTTTAGTCAAGATTCCTCAGTAATATATATAAATATCTTCATCCTAAGGCAGCTGAAAGTGGGACTTCAAAAAAAAAAAAGATTTAACACAGGCTTGCTAATCCTAAAAAAATTATGTGGGAGGGGGATGTCTTTTTTTTTCAAAAATCTTTCATATGTCTGGAGGAGAATTGGTCTAAATGTCTATAATGTAGACATCTACTTTGAGCTCAATATCTATATTTAGAGTCAGAAGAGAAAACAGGAATTTTTAGGGCACTTTAATCTTTAATTTTAAAGTAGGCTCTAAAATCAGTCAGATGACTCATGGTTTGAAGTGAGTATTTTTTCCTATTAACTAGAAGGAAAGCCTAAGTGTAGATAACTTCAATATAGAATTGAAAAAATTAGATGTGATTTACTCAAAAAGCCTTTGAGAAAGGAGTGATTAAGCACTTATTACTGTGTGAAGAGTTACAGAATCATTACTGTGGAAGCATAGTGTTATTGTGAAGCAAATATTGGGGTTTTGTCTGGAAAAAGGCATCTTTCTAAACTAAATATACCGACAGAACACTCCCTGTCCCTGGAGTTTGGCTGTTGATAAAACTGTTCAAATTACAGAATGGCTTGTATTAGAAGGGACCTTGGTGATCATGACCTGAACAACTCCTGCAGATAGTATAGGAGGGTATTGGCCAGAGACTAGCAGTGGGAACAACTAACAGTGGGAAGGGACCACCCTGTTTTGAAGGCTAAAAGAGATTAATGAAGTTCACATATCTGGTCACAGTGTCAGAAAGGTGTCTGGCAAATTACACACAGCAACTCCATAGGCAGGTACAATCCCCAGGCTGCCTAGTTTACATGTATATAGGTACATTGCTTTTTGCTAGGAACTTTTCTATTTTATTATACCATGTAAAGAACTACACACTGATAAGTCTTTGGAAGGTACAAAACTAACTTTTTTGGTATTATTATTTCACATGTGGTCTCCCTTTTTCAGAACATTCATAAATCATCTCTACCACTTATTAGTGTCCTGGGATGACACACTTTTTGTCTGTGCATGGTCTGAGGATTTTTATAATTAAAATATTTATATATTTTAATTTTATATAGTCATTTAACATTTAACTTTTTCATTTGTTTCAGAATTATTGTGTGGTGAATGCCTCCTAATGATAAATGAACTAGTATATTTAGTAAGCTTATTTAAATATAGAACACAAACCAAATTACTTTCTAATGAAAAGTATGCATTGAAATGAAACATTCAGAACTACATAGTAACAGCTGTTTTTCTGTGCATCAGCTATTAAAATGTTCCAATTTTAGAAGCTCAAATTTGTGGGGGAAAAAAAAAGATTCAACTTTGTAGGCTTTGTGCAAGCTGCCAGGAAAACCAGCAGCTGGCCTGCACATGGTACAGTAGCTCTGCTTTTTATATGACATGAAATGATATCATAAGCCTCATTAGAGAAACGTGTGGAAGGGACATTTAAATATTGTGAGATATCTCTTCATAAAGACATAAATATGTAACTGACTTTTCTCTCATTTACAAACTTGAGGCTTACATTTCTTAAACTAAAGGTGTTTATAGCTTCAGTACTAGCTTTAATGTTTTAGGTAGCACATCTGTATTAGTACCTTAATATTTTTCCACAGCTATTGCAGACAAAAAACCTGAACAAGCATGCAGTTTAATAAGATAATCTATTACAATGGAGAAGAGGTAGCAGGCAAAATGTAAAATGAGGTCACTAATTATGAAGTCTGAGATGCTAGTACAACAGCTCACTCTCATGCTTTTTTTAGAAGTAGGTGTAATGAAATAAATGAAATATTTTCTATAGTATTCAAGATTGTGAAACTGAGGAACTGCATGTAAACAGAAAGGTCAGTAAAAAAGTATTAGAAAAATTTCAAAGATCTTGCCTATGTGCTATCCTTTTTTAAAAAAAAAACAAACTGTGCTTTTCAGCACTATAAAAAAAATCTTAAGTAGGCACATAAATTCTACTGATTCCAAGTTGAAGTTGAGTCAAAAAGTAATATCACTCTCAGACAGTATTTTTAATGTGATCCTAAGTATATAAACAATGTTTGGGCTTTTAAACATTTAGGGCTCTGAAATACAGGTAGAAAAACCAATATGGAAACAAAAAACTTATTTGTCTCATGTAATTAGAATATACATATAAATAGAGCAACCTGAGCTCTTATTACTGATTATTATTCAGATACTTTTTGGTGCCTGGATATGAAGCTAGTGATCTTTGTTTGAGAAGTGTTTAAAAGACAAATAAAATACTGGTGTTATTATGTTGTATGCTTTCACAGTCATTAATCTTCTTCTACATATTTACCTTGAAAAAGCTTAGTAATGCCAAAATTTAAGGAGTTAGAATGCAAATGCATTTTTACAATCCCAAATGCAAATGCCCCCCAAATTATTCATAATACTATCCAAACAGCAGCATATCAACATTGCTGATGATGAAAAACTTCAAATATACTGTTTGTTTTGTTAGTTTTTTGGTTTTTAACTAAGGAATAACAAAGTATCACAAGATATCACTTTGGAATGTAAGCACTTAAACTTACCGCAAGACAACTTAGATCTCCAGATTCCACTAACCATATTGAATAGAGGTTAAACATAGCTACTTAAAAGTAAGCTAATGGCTAGATATCTGAAGCACTCTCATAAAGTTGAAGATACTAGTGAGTAGTGTCTTTCTGAATCACCAGTTTACAGCCAGCTGGTTCACCCTTATGAGCCTCAAGTGGCATGATATCCCTCTGATGACACCAAAGAATTGTAGTTTTGATTTTCTTTGAGTATTCTAGCAGCTGAAACTCAAACAAAGCAGACAGAACATCTAAACACTTTAATTTAAGGGTACAGAATCTGGAGTTGCATTCCACCCTTTATTTCTGCAATCTTACTCTATTTTTTAAAAATCTTATCCACCCTTGTGTGTTCAGAAGTATTTTATATTATTCACCTGTATCGGAAGTATCTCCCAGAAGATGTTTTAATTAGGTAGTCTAACATCATATGGTTTGCACAGTTAGATGTATGAGCAATTCTAAAGATTAATGCAGAGCCTCAAGTGAGCACTTCTGAAAATTAAATGGGCTGGTAGTCTCTTTGTCTTAGCCTGACCCCCTGTGCCAGCCTGATCTTCCCACCTTGAGGTGACATTTAGAAGTAATAATTGCATCCACAAAGTAAATCACATCCTCAAAGTAACTCTAGATCTTTTGATTTCCTAACATAAACAGAATTACCAACTGAAGCAAACAATAGGTTACTTTCATGTAAACGAGCTTTTCAAAAAGAGTTTCATCTAAATGCTTTGATAAAATACCTTTCCCTAGGACAGCCAGACCCTGATCTATCATGATAAACATTTCCTGGAGATTTTTAGTGAAGTCTAATAAGCTTTCACCACTTTTGATAAGGAAAAAACATAGTTCAAAAATGTGTCAAAACTGAATAATCAGTCTTTGTTTGTTTCACTGAAGTGGCAAGTAATGTAATTAAATGTGCTGTGCCTTGCTGGCACTTGAAAAGACTCCTTTTATCTGGAACTACACCTGTGATTTTAAGTTAACCATAAGCAATATTCTTCCCTTCCTTGTGTAAGTGCCAACTTATTAGTTAAAAGCCTGCTACCATATGGTGAAGCAATACGGGCTGAAAAAATCAGTTGAAGTAAGTTTCTTAAGTAGGATCTTTCAGAAGAAAAGTTTATGTGATTTTGTGATTTTCAGTAACACATACTGGTGTTTGAGTTTGGTATTTTACTTTAAAAATAACACAACCAAACAAAAAAAAAAGAGAGGACATTATTTTGTATGTCAAAAAAGGAATAAACAAACAAAAACAAGGAATAAGCATACCCTTTCATCATACCCTAGTGTCACAGTTACTGACTAAGTCTTTCCCCTGAAACTGAATTTCAGAAACTTTATATTAGAATGAGGTAAAGCATCTGGCAGGACTATCTGCCCAACTTCATCAAGCCATTACTGTGACTTCCAAATTAATCTCTGCTCAGATGTCATGGTTTAAATTGAAGATGCTTACAGCTGGTTCTGAAAATAATTGATTTTATTTGACTTGAGTTATAAATCTATTGATTCATTATCTCACTTCCAACTGTACAGACATTTTTCATTATACCTAACTCTTTAAATCCAGCGGAAAAATTAGGATTGAACTACATAGGTGAGCATGGCCACTTAGAGGATGAGTTATAGACTTTGATTCAAGGAAATTCTCTGACCTATAGTGACAATAACATATGCTAAAGTGCTTCTTAGTTTGAAAATATCTAGTTAAGATGTGTATTTCAAAATGAATAGTTGAACAAACACACCTGTCTACTAGGTAGAATGTTGTCATCTGGTAGTTTGTCAAACAGTTAGTACAGCTGGGTCTATTGAATAACGAAAGTCTGGAGGAAGTCAGATTTTTTTCCCCTTGTCTCACTTTGGAGAAAAAGATATTAACCTATTGAAATTATTGAGTTGAGTTACCAAGTTCTATATTGATCTCCATATTTTTAATTTTCCTCCTTGTTTTCATTAAGTTGTATGGGTCTTACCTGTAAGGATACTTAAGTTGATAAAATATTTTAAAACCACTATACTGAGCTAATTTCTTGTGTAGGTTTGCTCCAAATAATGGCAGGGGATCTTAATGTAATTTTACAGGATACAAATTTTTAAAATAGTTACTGATTTATAAAATGTGAATTACTATTCCATTGCTTTGTTATGTCAATACATGATACCAAGATTGTAATTGTTTCAAAGGTTACTAGGAGAATTAGTCAGAGTGTGGAAGCTCTCAACAACAAAATTTCTGGAATGTACATTTGGAGGTTTTTGGGGTTTCTTTTTGTTGTTGTTTGGGAGGGGTTTTTACATGGGTTATTTTGTTTGGATTTTGGTTTTTTTTTTTTACATTTGGAAAACATTAAGACATTTTAAATTTTCCTAGAAGTGAATACAATATTACACTGTTAAAACTAATGGAAAATTTTAGGAACAGAAAATAAAAAATCAATTATAATTGTACTTACTGTAGTCAGCATGTTGAAATCAGTATTTAATATTCTAATTAAGTAAATAAGATGGTTTTCCAAAAGGTGTATATTTATATGATTATTCACATATAAAGAAATGTTAGTTGTGATTCAATTCAACATGGAAAATACTATGCAATCTCTCGTAAAGTTTTTAGATATTCTAAATTTTTACACAATCATAAGATGTAGACTCACCTCAATATATTGCTGACATCCTACTGAGAAATTGAATCTTCCTCTGAACAGAAAAAGAGAAACCCTTTTAGATAAACTGTAGGAGTCTTAGATGGACAGGGAAGGACTTCAAGCACGTCAGACTTGCTAGTATCAGATGTATTTGAACTGGTTGGTAAGAGACCGTGGTGAAGTATGCAAGATATGCAAGCTCGTGGCCATGAAGCAAGGAAGCAAAGAGCACTGAAGACTAAACAACATTATAGACTAAGAAATTCCCCTGCAGTGGAAAAATACTGGCTAAGGGGGAACATAGAGTAGTTTGGAAATTTGTTATCTTGTAGCCTGCTTAGCTTTTAGCCAATCAATGTAAAAGGCATCAAAAAATTACCAATGAGAGAAAGACACGCACAGCTAAAATAGTATATATTCTCATGCTTGTAATCAATAAAGTTGACATCTTGCTTGCATCAAGCTGCGTCCCGTCTCTCAATCACAGCAATAAACCATAATTCTTGTTTCAGTATAGAATTGTGACTTCCGTAAAATTGAACTTATGTAAAATGAACCTAACTGCAAGTTCCTAAGGAATTTTCATTACAAAACCTAGATTTGTCTCTCAAAATCATACACTGGACCCCAGATCATCTATCCTATTTATCTATCAGTTCATCCCCTGTTTGTGTTCTTTACCACATGAATTGTTTTTTTCCAAGGCAGAGGCACTGCAAAGGGATTAGCTCTACCCAATACATATAAAAGCTATTCAGTGTCACTTGGCATCAGATGACAAGCTGTATTTATATACAAATATAGATGATTCATGTCTTCAAATACTTTAAGACAAGTCTTTTTAATATTGATGTCCTGACTTAATGGACTCTTTTTAACCAAGCTGTGCATAATGCACTGAAATGTTGCTTTATGTTTAAGTCTATATTGCCTAAAATAAAGTTCTTTCTAAAACAGCTGCCCAGAAAATTTTGAGCCTAACCCTAAAAGTCTTATCACAGGTCAACAGATAGCCTAAGACTACCAGAAAATATAAAATTGTAGCGGGGGCTATAAAATCAGGTGTGCTCTTTCCTCACATAACATCCTAACCAAGAGTTCTTTCTTTTCTTGCTGCATGTTTTCTTACCTCTGTGATCATATTTTGACCAATTCATTCTCTATAATGATGCAGAAGCTGTATTTTTCACCCTGTGTGGAGTTATTTCACTTAAGAAAAATATATACAATGTGTGTGTGCACAAGCACATGTTTATGCGTGCAATCGACTGACCCATTTGGATTTGTAATAAATTCTTCACATGTATGTCTTATGTTTATACATTTATTTTAGCTAACTCATTAGCTATTCCTTTAGGAAAAAATGGAAGATTTATTGCCTTCACTGATAAGAGCAGAAAGAAAGGAGTGTTTTCTTGTAGCCAAGAACTCAAGAACAGAAAATTTTTGTAATTTGTATGTACTGATGATCAAACTGCCCTCTAGGTAAGTTTTTTGTTTGTTTTTTTGTATTTGTTTTGTTTCCTCAAATTATCTTCTGCTTTCTTGAAGGAAGAACAATGGACACATTTTATCCCTAGGCTAATAAATTTTCATGATTTTTTATCTTCCTGCCTTACACAGTATTACAGTCTGCCAAGGAAAAATACAGAAATCTAAATCCCACACACTGCAGTAAGCTATCCATCAGATAGCTCAACCCATGACCAACCTCACTTTTTCATAAGGACCAACTAGTCACAGAATTGTGAAAAGTCCTTTGTTGTTCTCGTGGTGTATGAAATACAGTAGCGTTGTCAGGAGCTGTGAAACAACCCAGACTTCCAAATAACAGCAGCCAATCTTGATGTTGTTCTTTCAGCATCGTAATTTTATTCCTGAATAGCTTTTTACCTTCTTCCTCACAATCTTCCTTACAGACCTTTATTGATAGATGTGATATTTGATTATCAGTAATACTTTATATATTAGCAATCTTTTTCTCTCAGTTGGAGCTATGTATATTAAGTAAACTCTCAGACAAAATCTATAAAATGTAGAAAAAAATCAATCAAAATTACTCAGTTGAAAGCACTCAGTTGAAGACAAGACTGTTTTTCAGTTTCAGAAACCAAATATTAATCTCTCCATTATATTTATATGATAAAAATGAATTCTTATATTTACCAAGTGTGCTGTGATTACCTGAACATGAATTATAAATAAACTTTTATAATGGAAATTCAAACTGAACTTTGATCATGAGATGATTCAGTATTTTAATAAGCTATGAATGCCAAAAAACCTGTATTTTAATAAGTCTTCTATCACATACATTTCACTAAAAGAAAATCACCATCATCCTGGAAATCTGCTATATTTTCATAAATTTGGCTAATGAAACTAGGCTGATAACATCAGGTCATGAAAAGTTATAAAAATAATTTTCAACCTGTTGAAAACATTTTAGTAAATGTTGTGATATACTTACTGCTTACGAAGTATTAGATTGTTTAGCACTGTAACACTCTAAAAATGTCACTTGACTAAGAATAGGAAAAAAGTGTAGGTGTAGAAAAGATCATTAGATCATAGGGAAAGAACAACAGAAAAATTATATGAACATATGGGCCAATAATTTTTAAAAATGCCCTGTCAAGGAAGTTTCAAAACCTGCAGGAAAAAAACCCTTTTATCTTATTCAAAAGTTATATGTACATTTTGGCTTTCACTACTAAAATAAAGCTCCTGCTTATTTTGTATTTTTGTAAGAAAAGGTCTTATAAAAATATTTATTGAGGAATTAAAATTCTGATACGTGGCTTTCTCAGGTTTAACAGTTTTTCTTTCAGGTGTAAAGATTTCTAAAACTCTGTTTAGGGGATAGAACTTGAGAAAAAAATAAAAGTGAAAACTTTGAAATCCTGAGTTGTTACTTATAAGTATTAATAAAATATTCATCTGTGCTGAAATGGTAAGACGACATTACCATGTTGGCACTGTTTTATTTTCCCTCTTAGAGTTGTTTTCCTCTCAAAATTAAGCCTTTAGAGAGCAGTTTATAAGTGAGCTTTAAAATATATTTATTTATCTCACATTTACAGCAGGATAAAAAAACATACTAAACTTGATATTGTAACTCAGATCACTTGCAGCAATTTGTTAATCTGAATGCGTAGACAACATTTGCCACTCCTTTTTTTCTTGAATAGACAGAAGAACAGAGAGTTGTGTTTAAAAAGATGTGGGAAGCAGCCTTGACCACAATGTAACAGTTAAATGTAAGTTAGTCTTCCCACAAACTATAAAGATTGTAGACAAATGGGCATGAAGAGTTCATATCCATTGCTGATTCTTTTGTATTTCAAACAGTAATGGATATTATCTGTCATATGCTAATGAGGATAAGCAGGGAGCACAAGCAAAATTTTAAGTAGAAAATCTATCAATATATACGTGAAATTTTCCATCAGTCTAAAGATGGTTTAACCCATCTTGCTTGAACAAGAATTCCCACTAAGAGTTCTTTCTAGTGTTCCTCAAGCTTAGTTTTGATATCTGTCATAGGACAGAAAGAATCATTTCATAGAAACAATGCTTCTTTCCATTGACTACAGAGGACTCCTATGTGGCTAGCTTTACATCCAGATGCACAGAAGTACCAAATGTTTAGAAAGTTCTTTTTTTGTTTGTTTGAAATTCACTACTCTGTTGACCTGAGTGATAGTACTTTGCCTTTCTGACTGTATCAGCTGAAACCATTAGAAAGATCTATAGAGATCTTCTTCCTTACAAACATCAGCATGTGCTCAGTTACAAGAATATGTAGGATGTGCGAGACAGAAAAGGAGGAAATAATGTAGAGGAGGTCTCTGCAAATGTAGGACCGAAAAGTCATTAAGAAGGCCAGATGAGAAGACGCCAAAGCTAATAAAGCAAAAAGCTTTCCCTGAGGAACCAGAAAAAGATTCTTGTTGGTACTGAATTTAGGTTTGAAAGATATACCCTAAAGGATGGGCAGGGACACAGTGGGTAGAACAAGAGTTTTGTTTAAAATATTTCAATTTTAATGTTTTATCCAACACACCTGAATTTTTTGTATTTGAAATATTTTCTCTCTTCTAAGTCTAATGAAAACTAACTGTAAATATTGAAAATCTTTATCTGTTTTTATTCTCTTAAAAAAGAAATGTGTCCTTTTCATGCTGGTCACAGTTCTCATGTCATCCATTAAGAGTTTCACCTCACAAAGTTTTCTGACTATTGTGATGATAAGATTATTCAATTCACAAAGGAGCTACCGTGCTGGTAGACAAGTTGTATGTAGGGAAACTTAAACTCACAAATTAATCTCAGGACAGTGTGCATTTGAAAGGCTGTGGAGGAATTTGGACGTAGTGTTCAATGAAAAAAATACACTACATCAGGCCAAGAGACCAAATAAGAGTGAGACTGACTCCTCAGGGCTGTAGACAGAATACTTTGTTTGGAGAAGTCGGAACTGTGTTTCCTCTGAACCATCCATTCATTTTCCATTGAACAGCAATGCAGGTATAATTCCCTGGACAGTTTCTGCTACTCATGAATGTGAATTTCCCTCACACACAGGCACAACCATTAATTTTGGATATGGCTTAGCTTTCTAATACTGTTTTTATTTTCCTATTTTGCTATAAAAATAGCCTTCATTATTGGGAATTTTATTGATCTGAATGTTGTTAGAGGCTGACCTGACTTTCTTTATAAGAAGTTGAGAGTTGTAAGTTTAAAGTTTCTTCCTTCCATATTTTTTTATTGTTAAATATAACATAATTTGTTGAGTAATTGGACTATAGAATATGAGAAATCATGTCTCATAAGAATAACTGATGATGGAAAAAGTAATGCCAATATTTGGGAAAACTGATAATGAGTATTATGCTGTCAGTGTTAGAAAACTAGGTGGTAGATTTTTTTTGTTACTATTTTCTGTATATTTGTATATCATAATTTGTATATTTTTTATTGCTTTAGGATCTCTTACATGAATTGTACCTTTTTCTATAAAATATTTTTCTGTGTAAATAGTATATTTCTTCAATAATTAGATGTGTCAAATATAAACACAGAATTGAAGAAAAGAAAAAAAAAAAGGAAAAGAAAACCAGAATATTCTATTCTGTATCAGAAACAAGACTGGGCAGAGTAAAACCTAAGCTAAGAAGAGCACAGAGTAAAGGCATTGGCCCCTATGCACTGTCTGACTTCATGTATTCAGCCCATGCATAGAAATGAAGCAACCCAGCTGGGAGCCACTGCCTGGAAATAGCCTGTTATCAGAAACCTGGCATAAGTGACAGAATGTCACAAGCAAGGAGTATGTGTTTTTCATTTTAATGACAACGCTTTGTGTAGTAAGAGCATCTCATGACTGAGAATATGGCTTTGCTTATATTTCAGTATGTGTCCTTGATGCTTACTCAGATAGCACAACATTAATGTGGGTTAAATTTCATTGGGCTGGAAAAGGATTGTTAAAGTATTTCAGAAGTAAAAAAAGAATCTTTTATAAATTTTGTTCTTAGTGTTAAAATATTGTTATGCCACACTGCATATAAGGCACTTGCATTCGGTCCTCTGTTGCAATTAAACTTGGGTAAGCTAACAACATCCTTTTAGATTTTAAAAAGTTACCTATTTTTGCATTTTGAAATTGTATTTTTAAAAGCGACGGTATACTCATTTATCATAGTGTTATACTCCTCTACCCTATAACTAAGAACAGACCTTCTATTGTTCAGCTTAATTCTCATCAAAGAGATTATTGTCGGCTTGGCAAGCAAAAGACTGAAGGAGACATGTAAAGAAGACAAATTATGGTTTAAATAAGAAACCCTCATAGAAATTATTTGCCTAATGAAAACACAGTAATACTGCTGTTTCTGACAGCTTTTAATCAAACTTAGTTAAACCATTCAGAAAAACCAACTGTTTATATAAGGTAGTGACTACTAGATTGCATGACTAAAGTTTTATTTCTATCAATACGAAGGAGCACAGAGGAGCAATGGAAGGTGGGGGAATCCCAGCAACCCAGTCAGACTTATGAGCCCCTGCCCTGGCCTTCCTAGGGCTGCCCCTGGAGACGGTCAGCCCCCTAAGCCAGAGGGAACGCTTTTCATCTTGCATCAACGGGGGGTGCTTTTTAGATCACCTTCAAGACTGAGGGGAGTTTTACTTTTATGCAATGTTTAGATGAGGTGCCATAGGCAGGGAAAATGGGGGTCAAATAAGATCAATAGTTGGGAGGAATCAGTGTGGGAAAGTAGAAGGATAAGAAGTTAAAAAGGACCAGTGTATTAGATGCTCTGAAGTGTTTATTCTTAACATTACTTGACTACCTGCACAATTCTCAAATTCTTAAAATATAGAAAACAATAAATACTTGAAAAACAAAGTAAGCAAACAAAAAAAAATTAAAAAATCAAACCAGAAAACTTTTTTCATTGTTCGTATGAATATTTTCCACCTGTTCTTTGCTTTTGAGCTGACTCCTGGAAGACAGGGTAAAAGAGAGTGCAGAAACAGATGAGATAAGCTGGAGAAGTTATCCTGTGAATCTCTACTGCTTACTTTTCCCCATATCTTTCCAAAATCTGTTTGAGAATTCTATACTTATCATCAAAATCTGTTAATCATTAATTTCTTCTAACCATATACAATTAGCCTCTTACATTTTATATAGATTTGTCTTGTACTTTCAAAGTCGTTGTCACCCCTTCAGTGCCAGTTTTTAAAGTAATTCAGTGATAGAATTCCGTTCCTGAGATTCTTTAGGAAGCATGAGGCTTCAAAAGATAAAATCTTTTCAACAAGGACACATAGCTCATCTTTGTTCCCAGCCAACACAAAAGAAGGGTATAAGGACTTTTTTTTTTTTTCAGCTTCAGCCTGATAAGGGAAATAAATAAATAAAGAGAACGGAGAGAAACAATTAAAGACCTAAGAAGTGCAAAGCATAGAGCTTAATTGCCCTCTTCACACACAGTTGGCTATTTTAATAAAAAATTTCATTATCTATAATAAAAGAAATGGGAGTGGCAGGAGGAGGAATCAGCTGAAAAGGTACAACAAGCAGAACCTTTCCAATTTCAGCTCTTCTAGTTCTTATGAAGACAGTTACAGCTGCCAGGAAATCAGACTCTCCCTGTCTCTGCTCTACTCTTAGTGTATTTTAGGCAAGTTCACAGTCAGGTAGTGCTGTGTCTTCGCAAATTCACTGTGTCTGTCAGCAAATTCACTTTTACTTTAGACTTAACTTTAAAGGTAAGGCATTAGAGTATTTACAGCATATGTTTTGATAAATTCAACTTTTTTAGCCACTAACAGTAAAAATGCATTAATTTAGAAATTACTATAGAAGAGATCACATTAATTTATATTAAATTAAACTTGTTAAAAACTGCTGTGGCTAGGGTTGCAGACAACTTATGACATGCTCTGTGTTTGTGCTTATCTCATTTTTATTTGATTGCTTGTTTGTTTTGGAGACACTAAATGCAGTATACTAAAAATGCTTCCTAGTCTTATTCTGTATGACCATCTAAGCTACTTATCAGAGTTGTAATGGATAAAATTCTACTGTAAATACATAGGTGTAAGTTGGAAATTATTTGATTTGTGTAGATAATATCAAAGAATAAAATAGAATCGGTGTGCTTAAAAATGATAGAGGGGGAATAAAACATAATTTCCTGCAGCAAATTCTATTACTAAAAGACAGAAGATATATGTATCTTCCAAACTTATTCAGAAGCATGCTATTAGAAGGGATTCAAAGTTGAAAAACTGAAGTAGTAAATGCTTGAAGTTTTTTACTTCCTAGATTAACATTGCAAGTTGATTCAGAGAATGGGATTTGTAAACTGTAAAAGACAAAACATGTTATGAAAGACATTTATTTTGCAGATCACTGGCCAACACATAAATTGCTGACTGGAGGCCATGTTCAGATGAAATTCTGTAAGTTGAACAGAAAGTGGAGCTGCAGATAAAACTAAATAACAGCACAAAACCTAGGAATAACACATAACATTTTCTATTCAGTTTTAAGGCAAAAAAAATGAGTGATTAGAATTTCAGGAATAAAAGTAAGAAATGTAGAAACTACATTTCCAGAAAAGAGATCATAAGTCATTACAATTTATTAAATATACACAAATATATGCAAACTGCTACACAAGTTATCATATCCTCTCAGTAGCTGATTAGTAATGTTTTAAAACTAAAGAAAACAAGCTGTGGATAAGGAGATAACAAGGTCAAAAGCTTTTTCAGAAGAAAAGTACTTTTTTATGTTTCTGCATATCCTTAATGAGTAAGAGAGGTTTTGAATGCTGAACATGTCTTAAGTGTAACTGAAAAACAAATAGTAAGTTATGAAAAACAGCAACCGAACCTCCAGTTACTGCTTCAGAAATGTGACAAATGCTCCAGCAAGCAATATATTCAACTGCATAAATAGATTCATCCTGTCACTGAGGTCTTATTTCTTTCTCAGATAATAAGTGTCCTGGTTTCAACTGGGATGGAGATAATTTTTCTTCTTAGTATCTAGAATAGTGCTGTGTTTTGGTATGAGAAATATGGGATTTGGTATTAGAAGAATGATGATAATATACATATTTTTGGTTGTTGCTAAGACAAGGACTTTACAACTTCATATGTCTTGCTAATATATGTACAATATAGCGTGCAAGTGCACAAGAGCTACGAGGGAGCATAGCCAGGTCAACAGACCAAAATTGACCATTGGAATATTCCATATTATACAACATCATGCTCAGTATATAAATGATGGTTGGCCTGGAAGATGGGGCTCTGTCTTCTGGGATTGTGGTTTTGGGATTTTCTCCTCCAGGGTCACTAGTCAAGAATGGGCTAGATCTCAGTCAGTAGGTGGTGAGCAATTGCATTGTGCATGACTCCTTTGGGTATTCTATTATTACAAATATGAACATTATTATTATCATTACTATTTTTGTTTTATTTAGTTTTATCTAAACCTATGAATCTTCTTACCTTTACCCTCTGATTCTGTCCCCTGTTCCCTGGGGTGGGGGACAGTGAGAGAGCAGATGAACTGTGTTTGGCTGCTGGACAGGCCCAAACCCTGACAATAAGCAATCTAAACGGAAATAATCTTTCTTGATTTGAGCTGCATTTTCAATGTATTCAAGTAAATTTTCACACATCAAATAGAAACCTTTTGTTATTGTTATTGTTGCTGTGATTCTCCTTATTTGTTTTTATATGGCCACTAAGATGAGGAATGGATTGGAGCATCCCTCATATGAAGAAAGGCTGAAACAGCTGACAGGACTCAAGAGGAATCTGATCATTGTATATTAATACCTGAAGAGAAAGTGCAAAATAGCAGAACCAGGTTCTTTTCAGTTGTGCCCAGTGACAAGATAGGAGGCAATGGCTACAAAGTGAAACACAGGAGGTTCCTTCAGGAAATCTTTTTTATTGTGAGAGCAACTGACCACTGGTATATGTTGACCAGGGAGACTGTGGAGTCTCCATCTCTGGAAGTATTAAAAAAACCCCAACATATGGACATTGCCCTGGACATCATGTTCTAGCAGGCCAACCTGTGTGAGAGTGGCCAAGATGACCTTGAAATGTCCCTTTGAACCTCAATCATTCCATTCTTCTATTTTGTGATAAGCAACTGCTCTTGTGTCAAATAATCTTACAGGGTAATAAAAAATACAAACATATATTTTTAGAAAGGAGAGATGGATTCTTTTTGCCTGCATTTTGTGTAATGGACAATCTAATCAAGATGAAACCTGAAAAAGGCAACAAAGACCTCTGAGGTAGCAATCAGACTGTGCTACTGTCCTTGGTAGCCTGTATCTAGGGGGACTGGAGAAGTAAGAAATAATTTTTTTTATAATAAAAATATGTTTGACATATTAAGGAAGAGCTAAGTCCTAAATCAGAAATTGTCAAAAATTCAATGTCTTTAAAAACGTCTATAACTTTCTAGAGTGCCAACTGTGTGTCTTTTTTCCTTTTTAAGGTGATGGAAGAAGCTTGATGATGCAGAAATGTAAGATCAAGTACCTCTACATTTTGCTCTTGAGCCTGCAGTAATTGTCAGCAGTAGTAAAGTCTTGCAAAGTGTTAAATTTGTGCTTCTAGTGGAACCCAATATAGTTACTTACTCTGAAGCCTCCCTGATCAACCCTGCATCAAAATAATATGCAGAAGTCACTCTACCACCTTATCTAAGTCATTTCCACAAAAAAAACAAACAACTCTTATCTGAAATATTTGGTAAATTAGCAGTGGTAAATGAATTCCCTAGTGCCAGTTGTGCAGATATTTAAGTACTTTGGAAAATTATTATAAATGGTAATTTGCAATCCTAAACTGAGAATAATTTATAACAGAGCCTACAATCTGGGAACAAATCCTGGCTTGAAAGCATGTTGATATATTACTTCTCTCATGCATGTTGATAGAAATTCTGAATATTACATTATCACAATAAGTCTTTGCAATAGAAATTTGCAGAGAGATTCAAAAGACTTTGTTGCTGTTGTTCATCCCTTTACAAGGCATTTATACAGAGTAAGTGGAACAGCCACGCTGCTAATGGATGATAAATGCCCTCTTTGTAAGCATGTACTTAGCATGGGGGAAAAAAATAAGAAAACAAAAAAACCACTGAGTTTGATATGATACAAGCTTCATTCATCCTGTTCCACTAATTGCTATATTTATTGGCTTACTAAGCCAAAATTAATATACTCACTGAGAGGTTGAAAATAGAGCTGCCAATAAAAAGGTGTAACAATTTTCCCCCCTCAGTTTTTTATTAAAGGAATTACAAAACCCTTGAAAGAGTAAGGTTGTGATCTTTGCTATGTTTTCTTCAGTCATGGCTTCTCACATCTTGAGTGGCTTTGAAGCTTACTCTGATTCTGAGTAAACTCACATTCTGAAAAATATGTGCATAGTTGTTGAGATAACAGGAATGAACTTAACAGTTATTCAGCCTATGACTCAATTAACACTTGCATTGGAATAGAGCAGCTTTGTTCATGACCTTGTTCTACACTTTCTCTAGAACTGTCAAAGTGAGATAATATTAAAAAGAGAGACTGAATTCCACTCCCCCTTCAACTTCCTTCTGCTTTTCCTGGGACCTTATAATTTACTATTAACAAACACTTCTGGAGTGATATATATGGCTTAAATCCCTTCAGAAAAAAAGAGGAGAACTAAACCAGAAAATGAGGTTCCTAGATTGGCCTGGAACAGCCTAATTCTGCCTTTTTCTCTCTTTTATTTTTTTTGAAATATTGACTGAGAAACAAACACATACCTAAAAAGTTTTCATCAATAACTTTTATTTAAATTAGGAAAACATAGTAAGTAGGGTCATTCTTGACCTTCCTGTGAAGATAGTACAGTTCAATATTAACTGTTTGAATAATGTCAAAGAAGTGAAATATAGAAATATTCAAAAATTGAAGCTGTCCAATAAGTGGAAATGCATTTAGTATTGAGGAAACAAAACCAATTACCAGCTGAGAAACATTATTTCAGGAAAGGATCTGATGTTACAAACCACAAATGAGACAAAAAAGTGAAATAGATTAACTTTATTTCAAGTTAAAAAAGATCATCAAGGATAATAAAAATTTAGAAAATATGACCTGTAAGAAATAGCTGAAGGAATTGAGTTTGTTTAGTCTAGAAAAGAAATGATTGAGAGGAAACAACAGTATTTAAATATATGAAACTGTAAAAATGCGACAGTGATGGATTTCTTCCCATATCCTCTCAGGGTAGAAAAAGAAATAATCAACATAATATACAGCAAGAAAAGTTCAGATTTGATACTAGAAAACATAACTGCAAAAATAGTTAGCACTGAACTTGTCAAGGAAGGTAATGGAATTTCTTTGGAAATCTTAAAGACATCTTGGTCAGTATACATTTTTTGGGAAAAAAAACCCAAACAAACCATCCTAGAATCTAATCTAGATTTCATCCCAGAATCAGTATCAGTCCAAGACCTGACAAGTCATTCAAGTATAGTATTATTGACATCTGAAGTCCTTGTCAAAGTTTCTTTCTTTGTGGTTCTCAATCACACAAATATTTACAAATATTTTGATAAATGGCCTTTTCAGCCTATTAGGAGGTTTTGTTGATTTAAATCAATTATGTTACAGGTCAGTACAGTAGTGAAACGTAGTGATAAAATAAGGTTCCTGAGTATGGAATATTTTTTGTACTCACTTACTGACAAATGGTTGCCATTAGCCTATGCTTTAAGTGTGATTTTTATTATAAAGTTAGTTGTTCATTAGGAAAGTATTAAGATCAGATTGAGATAAGTATTCAAAAGAGTACTACAAACAGGTAGGATTAGCCTTTGAGGATGATATGGAAAAGATAGAATTTATGAGAGTGGCTGAAAGAAAAAAAATCTTTCATTTACTTGGTTGGTTGGTTTGTTTTTCCCTCCTATTTTCCCTCCTGAATTTTTTCTGGTTTGTGTCAACAGACCACATTACCCACACTTCTATATTTCCATTTCCACAATTGCAATTCAGAAGGAGTACATGTACTATTTACTGTGTGTGCATGAAATTTTATTTTCCAATTCCAGCAAAAATATGCATCACTCTTCAACTCTGCCCAAGCCAGGTGTTGTTTGTCCAGGTCTGCAAGGCTCTTGCATTCAAGTACATTCCACTTCTTCATCTGAATGTGATACTGCAGTTGTTGAATGCATCTGAAAAAGCTCAGAATTTTAAAGAATTGTAAAGTATTATTAGTTAAACATACAGTTATCTGGGGGGAAAAAATTAGAAAGTATATGAGCAACAGGTGCATAAATTGCTTCTGGATGTGCCTGACAAACTACCTTGAGGCATCAAGTACTGATTATTTAGTTATGTTTATGAAACATGCTTTGAGATCAGGAGACACTGTGGACGGTCCTCAAGCTCAGTTTCCAAGTAGGACCTGAGATCACACACAAAAACATAAACTTTAATCAATGCAATTCGTTCTGGTGTGGTTTTGGTTCTACTTCTGTATGTATACAGTGTAGGGGGAAGTGATGGAGGTTGTTGTTTGATTGGTTTGTTTTTTTATGTTTTATGGGGTCTTTTGTAATTTTTCTCTTTTTCTCCAGAGTTCAGTTACATCCCAGCTGAAACAAGAAAATAAGCACCTATCAGTGTAGCATCTGAAAAGTTGTAACTATGTTGGAATCTAGAGATCTTAATCAGTACTTATAAACATAAAATATAAAATTGGAATATATTTCCATGGACTTTCTTGTTTTGATTTCCAAAGGTTACTAATCAAAAATTACTCTTCTAGTTTACCATTTAGGAATAGAATTTTCTTTTTATCAACAGAACTGAACTTTCTGTGTTATTCTGGTCTGCATAATATGATGGAGTGTTGTCCTATGGCTGAATAGAAACAGATGCATATGGAGAAAATAACAAAAACAGACACAGATGGTGTATCACACATGTAACTTCTTCATTTATCCCTCTTTGTATGATACAATTATCCTGGCAAGTAGGCTGTATTCATTCCCTTTTCATAGATTCTGCCAGTTCCTGCAGAGACACTATTCTGCATTGTGCTATAAACTGCCAGAGCAGCACACAAGCATTCTTCACTCTTTCATTGCATCCTCTCTAGGTCCTTTCCCTGTCCATTTTGCCTTTTGTTTGTTTACTTGTTTCTTTTGGAGTAACAGTGATTATAATGAAAGTAGGATTGTTTCAGTTGTTTCATCAGAATATTGATGTGATTTTCCTCTTCAGGCAAAAATGCCAAAAAATCCTCATTCCATTTCTGATGTGTTATTTGCAACTACAGAATCTTCTTTTCCACAGGAGAACGTGTTATTTTACCTTCATGTTCAGAGTTCACATTTACCTCATGAACTTTGTACAAACTGAACCTAATTTCAACAATAGTGGGTTTACTCTGAACTTTGCATAATGACTATGAAATCATTACTTTAGTTTGAATAGCACTCTGCTCAATGTTTTCCCATCAGTTTGGAGAAGTGATTTCCTATCATAGCCTTTAAGATGTCTTTAAGATCGTGGAAACTGTGAGTATAGAAATAATTATTGTGTTTAGCAGTTAAACAAATTGTATTTGTGAGTGCATTAGCTCAACTCCTGTGGCAGGTGGCTATAATAATGTGTCACAAAAGTAGGTAGTGGAGAGGAGGATAAATCGTGAAACAAGCAACATTTGTTGCTTCTTGTCTTTTTTCTTTTTCTTTTTTTGTGTTTTTAGAAAGGATAAAAAAAATATGTTTAATCTATTGTCACATACTTGGAAGTTACCTGGTTCTATTAACAGTTCAGAGCAATCTATACACTTGGCTTCCTTACTTTGGGTCATCTTTGCATAAGTCCATGGCAATTGACACTCAGATCAGGGAGAGTTAATTGAATTACAGTTCACTTTAGGCAAGCTGACAAGTAATAGCACTGAAACAGGTTACTCAAGGAGATGGTAGATGCCTTATCCCTGGAAACATTCAAGGTCAAATGGACTGGTCTCTGAGAAACCTGATTTAGTTAAAGATGTCCCTGCTCACTGCAGGGGCACTTGGACCTTCCAACCCAAACTGTTCTATGATCCCATGATTTTAACATATGTCTAAATATGCCGTTCATATTTAGTATTAAATTGATCTGTTTCTATTTAACCATTTTCTTAAATTTTGTACATATTTTATTCAACAACAAACTGTATTATTAGAACAGTTTTATTGAACAGTATTATTGAACAGTATTATTGAACAGTATTATTGAACAGAAATGAAGCTAAGACGTGGCCCATATTGATATGGTGCAGAATAAAAAGCCCCCATACATTGGGTAAAGTCTAATGAAGAAATCTTTGAAAATATCTTATTGTCATCTAAGAGTAAATAAATGAACAAACATCAGTATAAAAGTATTCAATACAATCTACATGAACAGTGACCTTTTTTGGATTTGGGGTTTTTTTGGCTTTGATCATGGTGCTATATATAGAAAAGAAGATCCCAAAATGAGAGAGCACCAAACTGGATTCTTGTCTGGTTTTGGACTTGCTCTAGCTCAGTTATTTCATAGTTTGCTGTTTTCTGCTTCTGCAAAGCTATGCTACAATGTCCTAAATCTTTATAGCTAGATCTTTTTCCTCTGACTCTGTTGAAGACAGTGACACAAATTTCTAGGGTCTCTAACTAGGAGAGGTTTTTGTAATGAAGAAAGTATTACGTAAAATGCTACATAGTTTCTTAATTACCACACTTACCTTCCATTGTTTTAAAGCAAAGTGTACAGATACATACATTAATCATATTTAAAACAGTATGGTTCTATTTACCCCTTTGGGTGACTGACAAAATCTGTAAAGATAAAGTCAGACTGGAGATCTGCAGCATTTTATACAATAGCATGCTTGTTGCTGTGATGCTTCTTTTTTATTGATTACAGAATTCTTAAATTTTAGTATGAATATTATACTTCAGGAAAAGAAAAAACCCAAAGAATAATATTATAAGCAGGAAATAAATCTTATCTGAAAATATAAAAGTCTGCATCTGAGAAAAATGATGTTTGCAGCACAATTATACAAACGGTGTTTTTCCTATTCAACAATATTACAAATTTTTTTTAAGAAGTCATTTAGGGTTATCCTATCAATGATCTTACATAATTTAACTGCCTGAGAAGGCCATCATCACTAGTCATTGTATATGTCTTTTCTATATCTCAGAATGTCATTCTGCTGCAGATACTTGGAAAATTGTTTCATGCTCTAGTTCCTGGAAAATATATAATTTTTTAAGAATTGTTTTGTTGACATTTTGTAAAGAACCATGGGAAAAGAAATGCTGAAGAAGAATTAAAAAGATATAACTCTAAAGAAATAGAAAAACTGCCAGTAATAGTGAATAGTTTCAGAATAGGATAAATTAAAGGGTGTTTATAAGACTTTTTGAGATGCACTTTGTGTACCAAAAAATACATCAGTAAAACTAAGAGTAAAATAAAGGTACTGTGTCTTTTTTTCCCTACCTCTTTTCATCATTTCATTGGGATCTTATTAGTCTAGTGGTTTTATCTTTAACTGTATCTGGCCAGACTTCTCAAAAATAAGAAGCAGGAAAACATTCATCAAAAGACTGAAATTTCAATATAGCTGTACATGTAGTAAGTCTGTAAAACATATTTAAGTTTCTTGAATTTGACTGTAGCTTACACATAATCTAGAAACCTATTAAAGACGTTATACTAGAGCTGAGGATGGTGGTGTTTATTCTTTGTTCTAAAGAAAGAATATCTCACTTTGTATCATCAAAGATTTCCTTTAATCCAAGAAAACTCTTCATCAAATCCATGGTTTTTTTCTTCATTTCACCAAAGTAGTACTGTCACTGTGACCTACTAGTTAAGTAGAAATAGAATAGCTTGTGTAATGTTTTCATGTACTTCAGTCATCTTAAGAAATAAAAAAATCATCACAAAGAAACATTCAGTCATGCTTTAATAGTTTTTGACCTTTCAGGAAAAGATAGGGTCCACTTCCCCGCTGGACACTAGGCTCTTTGAGACAGAAGATACCCGCCAGGCTTCAGTTTCCTAAGATTCAATATAGCAAACGAAAGATACTGTAAAAAACAGAGCCTCCTTAAGATAGATATCAAATATAGAGCTATTGTACTAAACTAACACTTGCAGAGTTCTGGTATACTTTTTCAAGAGATCAACATTGTACTGCTTTCATTTCATACCCTATATAGATTTTAAAAGTGTTTTATTTATTAACTTTCTATGTATAAGATGGTATAAGTCATTTGTAATAGAATACATTAGTCCAGTGACAAGGAAACCAGATTCTGAATCCATCTGTTTCAATGTAATTTCGAAGGAAGTGAAACCCAAATAATATGACTTTATGTTTAAAATACAAGATATAGAGATTGCCAATTTCCTGTTAAGTTTTTTGAGACTGTATTTTTGTGCAAGCACTTTTGGTAATATCTGATTGGATGTTCAATTACTGATGCCACCGATAAACACTTATTCTAAATGTAAATGTAACATTTATTTTACTCTAAAAAATCATTGTGCTTCAATTAATTTTTTCCATGACTTCATCTGTAGTTTTTCACCAAATATTTCACCAGTATAATAGCCATTTTATGTTTTATGTTTTAATTAATGCAGATTTGTCTTTTTTTCCTTTTCTTTTTTAAAATCATTAAGGGTATGGAAAATTTCATTCTAAAATGGAAAAGTTTCTTCCATATGTTATTAAAAAAAATTACTCAACATCATTCGGCATTGGTCTTCATAGACCAAACCTCTCTCAGACCTTTTGTCTGCACGATAAGGTATTGGAGACAAAAGGGCAGCCCACACTGGAAGAGTGAAAAGACAAAAAAGGAGTAAGGTGAAGCAAATATCACGTACAGGAGATGCACAACCAGAAGACTGAAAGAAATTATTATATTTCTCTCTTCAGCACTGGTGATGACACCTCTGTATACCTCAATAAGTTTTTAGGTCCCTCATTCAAGAAGGATTTTGAGATATGGAAGAGGTCCATCAGAGGTCTAGCCAGATTGTCAAGAGTCGAGACCACGTGTCGTACATTAGACAGCATGAGGGAGCTGGGATTACTTAGTTTGGTAGCAGCCCACAATTATTTGAATGAAAGTCACAAAGATGAAAAAATGCCAAATGATAAAGTTCAGTGGCCACAAATGTTTGCTGCAGGGATTTGTACTAGGGGTTAGGAAAATTATTATAACTAAAAGGGTAGTGCAATGCTGGAATGGATTGCCCTGAGCAGTCATGGGCTCTGCACCTGTAGAGGTCTGAGATTCAGACAGCCAAAGCCACAGCCAACCTGATTTCATATTGGCAACAGGTCTACTTTTAGTGAAAAGTTAATACAATAGCCTTCAGAAATCTCTTTTTAAAACACTTTTTAGTAATTCTATGGTAATATGTTCCTACTTTTTATATTATAAATATCAGGTATTATTTGTAGCTCTTGATAGCAGCTCAGAATCTATTTGTCTAAAATATACTTTGAAATAAACTACCAGTTTTTAAAGAATAGAACCTCAAAACCAGCATGTTATTTAAAACTTTGAAACTGTAGCTCTAAGCATTTCTACTAAGCATAGTCAAGGACTTGAAATTTTACGTACCTTTTCAGTTTCAAAATGCTTCATAGACAAGATACACTGCCAAGATAACATAGGGTCACCAGTGCTGTCTGAACAGTTTGCGTTATCTGTTCTGCCAATACAGAAAGAATTTCAGTTCAATTTTGATACATGATCTTTAAGCATAAACTTAGTAAAAAACAAAACAAGACAAAACCACAACAACAAAAAAACCCACAAAGTGAAGGAAATGCAATTCTGTGAGAAGTTGAGTCAAGGTTGTCAGTGGGTACCATTTTAAAGAAGATTCACTTTTTTTCATTAAGAGCAAGTTCATATGTGACACTTTTTTTCCTGACTGGTTTTGAATGGAATCCGTGAACTAGAACTTCAGCTGAGATAAATAAAAACCTATGAGCAATTGGTTGAATCCTGGCCTTTTAATAAGTTTATTTAAACAGACTCATGATCCTTGATCAAAACTTTCTTCAAATACTGTAGCATATTTCTTCAAGAATATGTAAAGGGTTTGTTTATAAAGCATTTCTAAACAGCACAAAGCCCTAAGGTAAGAAACCAAATATGCCACTGTTGCAATACGCTTCTCACCATTAAGATTTATTAGGTTGTATCATAGTGTGGAAAATTGTGAGGTTTATTAAAAAAAAATTAACAGAAAAACCCCACACCACAAAAAACCCCACCAGACCAAAACAAACAAAACCCCAAGCAAATTCTAGAGGAGAAAATTATTCAAAATACTTCAAGCATTTTCCTGCTTCCCATCACTTACTTTTGATTAATATGCATGGATCATATGTAACCTTAAAAAGCAGAAGCCTTCTAGCTGTATGAACAGAAAACACCTCAGAGTTTTAGTAGTGATCTTTTTACATTGTGAAAATTGTCATTTTCCTCTTTTCAAGCTATGTTTACAAGACAAAATGAGAATTCCCTTTGAAAGACATAATTTTGATCTTCAAATCTACAATCTAATAAGCAGTTTTATGGTCATTCTGTTCAATAGAGCTTTATAATTCTTCATCTAACATTGTCTATATATTTTTTATTTGCTAATAACTCAGTGTAAACACTGTTTAGTTTTGGAAAACATTGTATCATAACAAAATATTCCTCTTCCCCCTTTTTAAAAAGCTTTTTTCTTCAAGTTTTATTTGATAGAGCCAAGTTCTGTGCAGTAATAATAAAACCCTAAGTCCTGTTCACAACAATACACATCATTCATATTTGATATGATTCTATAAATGTTATTGTATTCCTTCTAAGAAGTATCATCTCACAGCTGAGACAAGTTATTTAAACTTTCTCAAGATTTTTTTTTAATAGATCAGATCTTACTGTCTTTGCATGTGGCTTTTAGTCTTTGCTCTGTCTGAGAAGAGGGAACAAAGGAGAATTTGACATGTGCATGTGAACAGAATTAGAAACCATATTAAAGATTTTAGCACACTGTTACTATCACCTATCCCTCATAAATGTTTTTCTGCTTTATCTTTTTTTGTTTCTTGGCTAATTCCTCTTAACATAGTATTTATCTTTTTGGCTTCTCCTTAGGTTTTCACATGGTATTTTTAGAGCAAGGTAATGTACGACATTTTCCTCTGTGAAAATTGTAGGCACAGTCCTAAAACTGCATCACAGATATGTCACTCCATTATAAGAATATTTAAGAAGATGATAAATTGCTAGTCTATTATTAATTAATGTACTACACCTTACATGGACCATTGGACCATTATATTGTCCAAAATGAGCGAGTCTCCTGAAGTTAGTGTTTTCCATTTTAAAAATAAGAGAAACATGTGGTTTTCCAAAATTCCCAATAAACATTGGAAGGAAAGTTTGTTAAAAACACTATGTACTTATCTTTATACACAATACAATACAAAAGATTTGACACGACTTCACACAATGCCTCACATGTCTGTCAGAGCTCACTGAGAGTGCTGACAAGAAGATCTAGTCAATAAGACATGATAGCCTTTTTAGAAATTGTTGATATGGTACCTCAGCAAAGACTCCATAAGAAATTTATCCACTATATGATAACAGGGAAGACAGTCTCATGGGTTAAAAACTGGATAAAAGTTAGGGAATGAAAGAGTTGAATAACACTTTTTTATGCTACAGAAGTTGGTTACTAGTGAAATCCCAGAGATCTGTGTAGTGGTTTATGTTTTTCAGTGTGCTTGTGAAAGATTTAGGAAAGAAGCTACTCTCAACTACAAATCAGCTGTGCAGGTTCCATTTAGAGGGTCTGACACACTTTCAGAATTCACTTTACATATTCTGCATTGAATATGTAATATATTATATATTAGCATATCTATAAATGATTAGCATACCGAGCATAGTTTTCATCAGTAGCTAAAACTGCAGTTGTCAGAAATTTGTAGTTCTCTACCATAGGAGAAAATTACACAGTTGTTAGATCAAGTCATCTTGTACAGGAATGTCCACAAGCCTACACTTTCTCATGGGTACTCTTAATCAGTCTTTGAATAACATAGGATACCCAAATACCCACTTTCAATGTTCTGAATTAGCCAGTAATTAAAATGCTTAAATTCAGTTCTGAGGCCTGAACCTGACCTCTTATCACTAATATTTTACTCTCAATCTGATGGCACAGACAATCACAAATATGTGTAACCTGTGAAGATGTCACATCTGAAAAAATGGTGCATTAACTTCTTCCTAGAACCAGAGCATTTTGATGTTCAAGAACAGAATATTTTTTAAAATATCATAAAAATAATTCTGGGAATTTGGACTAGTGCAGCTGCTGCTGTTGTTAGTGAGAAAAAGAACATGAGATGCAAAAAAGGAGTTTGAGTTAGTTAGCTAAACTGACAGAGCATTCAGGCCTATTTCCAGATGTTCTGCAGTGAATAAATGTACTCATACTGCAATAAAGATTTTACAATGATTTCCATGTCTCACATTTGGCTTTGTCACCCATGCACATCAGTTGAATGATGGAAATAAAAATTTAAATCCTGCCTTGTTCACAGTAAGAAAAGACTCCTAACAACCATCCTAATCTTAAGCAAAAATAACTATAAAATGCAGATCTATATCAGATATATTGGTATCTTGCAGTCATTAATATTCATAGCAAATAGAAAGTTAGTTTCAAAACCGCAACCTAATTTATATTAGTTGTACTTCTCAAAAAAGAATGCCTTTCAGGTGGAAGTCCTAGCTTTCAAACTTCTCAAGTCTTACAACCCTGACACTGTCATGCCTCCTGCAGATTTCTCCTCCTATTGTAGTAATATGGATGAAAACGTCCTCATGTATCAGTGAGTCTTGTTCCCTGCTGTGTGTATAATCCTGAGTTCATTGAAGTCAATGGGAGTTTTAGCTTTTTCTTCAATGGTAGCAGAATTTGGTCGAGAATATCTCAAAAAATATTAAAACTAAAGTTATTTTTAATTAATTTTCCTAATCTCTTGGTAAAGAAAATATTCAAATGTCTTCAATTATAACTGTAATTAGTTCAATGTAGTTGAAGTTTGTCTTTAAAGTCTTCGTTCTATGATGAAAATCTTAAAATAACACTAAAGAAATTATTTTTGTCTATGATAAAAGGTCAAAGCACACTAAGCTGATGTCTCTAGCAAAGGACAGGGTAGAGGTGGATGGCCACAGCATTTAGCTGGTTTAACTCCTCATATCCCTGTCCCATGTCTGGTTAACAGACTTGGGGGATATTTGTGGTAAATCCCTAGAGCAAAATTAATACACAAATGAGCTCGGATGCCCATGACCCATCAAGCATTATCGTCACAAGGAGAGAAAATGTTGAAGTGTTAGGAGAGGAAGACTGAAGAGAAAGAGAAAGAAATAAAGCAAGAGGGCAGCAAGGATAGTCTCCACCATTGGATCTAGCAGCATCCCATTGGCATATAGTCTTGTTCCTCTGGTGGTGGGTGCATTTGTTTTTCTACAGTCCTTTCATAAAGTAGACATCCCATAATATTCTGACCATCATCAAGGCAATGGCACATATGACACTGCTCTGGCCCAGTGCAGGTGCACCTCATCCATGCACTGCTCATGCAGCTGTCTTTGCCTTCCCATTGGTTGTTGCTTCAGTGGTCGGATCAAATCAGTGTGCACCATGCACATAGTCGTTGTTCATTCTGGCATGTCTGTACCTTGAGGTGTCCTTTGTGTGCATGGGACTCTCCACTGCCTTGATGTGGCCGTTATGTCAGTTAAACATTATGTCAGCAAGCTTTGAGATAGTTTATTTACAATTCAGTCTCTCACAATCTCTAAGAAAAAATCTTCAGGGAAAGCAGGTATTTGAGAAATAACAATTGCAGATGTTATTCATAAGGGAGATAAATTCCTACTGTCCCTGAAGATCTGTACTTATCCTGATTTTTTATGAATTAGGTCAAAGACAAAATATAAGTCCACTAGATTCCACAATACTGCATTCATGTGTAAAACAATCATTTGAGGATTTACATCAAAACATATAATGCAATTGTTGTTACAGTCATGTGGTTCAATATATACTCTTCAGCTTCCTAATCATTATTTTGTGCTCATTCCTTGCAAGTATTCCTTAAAAATCAATTGAGCATAGCTGTCTTTTTCTGTTAAGAATTCACAAACTCATTTATTTATTGTTTTATAAAGTTTACCTCTTTCTTAGTTAGCAATAAAAAAGACATGTTCAAGAACTTCAAAATTTACTCCTGAAAGTAAATATTTTCACCATGAATTATATGAATCCAAAACTTAGTGCTACTCCAGCCTGACTAATTAATAAAATAAATAATTATCTTTATAAGAACATATTTATGTTCTATTTTTAGTAATATTTTAAAATAGGGAAGACATATAAAAACAATCTTATTTTTATAGCACTGCCTTAAAAAACATAACGTCACAGACAATGTTAGTTAGTTATTTTCTGCACTTGGATGTTGTTTGACAAGAATTATCCTTGGTAGAAAATGATGTTTTTCTAAAAATCCATTATTTTGACTAATTTTCTATTTTTGCAAAGAAGTGCACCATTTTTGATTGAGCACAGAAAAAAGTTATTTATCAGTGAGAGCTTTGAGAATATATTTTTGATATATCTGCTCAGCTACTCATAATCAGGAGACTTTTCTATCTAAAAAAGTGAACAAGCATTAAGATTTGTGAGTCTTCGCAGATTGCTGCTACAACCTAAATCAAACATATATGGATTAATGTACATTTTAGAGAAACCCTTAGTCTTAATCCAGACAATTATTCTCTTGGTGACTTTGCCATCATAAACTGTGTAGGTTTTTTAACTGAAAATGGATTGATTTTTGTGTGGTTTGTCTAAAACCAGAAAAATGAGTTCTGAGCTTTCAGTTATATATTCTACATGTTCTGCACAAAATCTTTTAATGGGCAACCAGGAAACACATTTGTTATAAATTTATTAGTAGTGTAGTAATGCAGCAAAAGTATTATACACTCATACTTAATACAATGCTCTTTTCTGTTTCATTCTCATTTTTTCACTACCCCCGTGGACCTTTGGCCAACAGTTCCAGTCCTCTCCCAGCAAAGACTGGGATTTGCAGCTTGTCTTGAAGTGTTTTGAGGGGAAGACAGACACTGATGGCGTCTCCTTTTACTCCTCTCCTTTCTGTTAGTATTCACTTGGAGAATTTTTTGCAAATATGTTTTCTAACAGTTTACAATTTCTTCATTGGTTTGCAAATCCAGGTAGCTTCTGAATTTATATCTGGTGTATTTTACATGTGCTACATTCTTATTTTCTTTTACTTCAGCCAGCTGCATCCAAATCCTGGCCCACATTCCTTTAGCTGACCACTAGTGAGTTGTTTATGGCTGTAGTATATCCAGTGCCAAGCCCACGTCCCACTTGTTATCATCCTAGTCTGTGTCCCTGTAAGTGTCTCTAGCCTTGAAAGCCTCTGCCATATTAGGCCTGACTTTCTATACATTATATCATTGTGCTAGAATTGTCATTATCTATAGAGTAACCACATACTGTTACTATTAACATAAAAGCTACCAAGTGATTATGATCTTTGGGATTTTAAAAATGTCATTTCAAGTGTATTATTGGTTTATGCTTTTGGCCAAGGAGTAGAAAACATGATTGCCAGCTTCCTCAGGACTATGTTCAGCCATGCTGACATATTTGAATATGATGTTTCCAAACTGTGAACAACTGAGGTATAGAACAGTGAAAGAAAACAGGAAGCTTTGTGGATGATGAGTTAAAAGTTCATAGTGCAAGCACGTACCTGATTTTTAGGAGTCTTGTGATTTGCAAGAACCCACAGTCCCAAATTATTTACCTAGGCTACTCTTACACTCATGTTGTGGGAGAATTAAGTGCCCAAAATGCGATCCATAACTGGCAGTTTGAGTGGGAGTCACATACAATACATGACAGAGTAAATCATAAGCCCTTCTGTCTTCGAATCTTAATTATGCAACCTTAGGAAGGTACTTATCTTCAGTCAGGATCCCCAACAGAGTTTAGATAGTCCTTAGCTGCATAGACTTATTAGTGAAAATGAAAATGCTGTGAGCATAACAGAAACTGAGTAAGGGAAGGTACAAGCAATTTAACATCTAATCTTCATTTCGTATGCAACTGCCTACAGGGACAATTAATCAGGATTTAAGTACCCTATTTCTTTTCAGACCAAGTACTTATTTATATAATATCTGAACAACAATGAAGAAAGTGCAGAAATCTACCAATCTTGAGCATAAATATTTTAGTTGTACAATAATTCTCCATGGGATGTAACATGGTAGTTTCTAAGTCAACTGTTTGAACTTCACGTGATTTCAGTTCTTTGGCTGAATTAAAAGTTGATTTTATATGTTTGCAACGGCTTTTGCTTCTCAAATAAATAACAGGTCTGATTCACTTTATTTTTCCTATTACAATTTCTGATAAAAATGCCTACAATAAGGAAAAGAAAAGAAAAGAAAAGAAAAGAAAAGAAAAGAAAAGAAAAGAAAAGAAAAGAAAAGAAAAGAAAAGAAAAGAAAAGAAAAGAAAAGAAAAGAAAAAAAAGAAAAAATGAAAAATCATTTGTAATAAAACTTCTTGCAAGATTCTGAGGTGGATAACAAAAGGAAACATATATAAAATACCTAGCCTAACATCTTAACCTATTCCAAATGAAAAAAATATCTCTTTCAGAGTGAAGAAATCCAGCATTTTATCTAGCCATGGTATGTTTTCACAAGCAAATAGGTACTATGTTTTCCAAGTGATTAAGCAGACATATCCAGGATTTATTTATTAGATCTTATACACCTCATTTTAAACCAAGAATAATATATTTTTTTAATAAAGCCCTAATTCTAAAGTGGGCACTGAAAAATCTCCAGTATTTTATCCATAGACACTAGTCACTACAGTAAAAGTTATCATTTATAAACATGGCAGAGAATATTGCAATTATATTTTTAAAGCCATAAATTTTCTCCTCTTCAGAATATTAGCTTTGGCACAAATTAAATATCGTGCAACACAGAAATGTAATGACATCTCTACCCCCCCTCACTTTCCCTTAAGATCTTATTAAGATATTTTAGGGGGTTTTTTTGTAATTAATAACCTTCTATTACCCCTAAAAATGTGAAACATGTTTAGTTTGCTGCTAAAATAAATTATAAATATATATATATATGAAAGTCTCTGCTTTGTAGAGAACCAAAGTATTTACATTTAGTTGGAGCTTAAATCCTGCTTCAGGATTAGAAACTTCATCAAAGTAAAACAAACAAGAAAGAATTCAGTTCTGTAATCTAGCCTTTGCCCATTTAGAAATGGAAATAATTCCTCCATTAATGATAGAGAGAGCCTATACAACCGCAGTAACTAAACAACTAAGATGATCCACCCAGCTTAGATTAATTCAGCACTAAACTTTAGATATGGCACTCATGTTAGGAAATCTGAATCCTATGTCAAGCCCCATCATACCCTTTTCAAAATGTCATTTTAAAATTCACACACTGCAAACCTCAGTGCTGTTTTTAATAATAAATCTAAGCATATGTGTTTGTCAGGGTTACATTTTATTGTTCATGTTTTCTTTTGGGGCCTCAGTGTTGTTTCACAGAATCACAGAATCACACAGAATCACAGAATCATTTTGTGGCTAACACAAGATTAAATTTGAGACCTAAAATGTATAAATCAAACCCTAGCTGAAAGAAGTCATATCCTATTTACTTTAAATGTGGTTTGGTTTTCCAGAGAGTTCTGATGTGAGATGAATCATGGCATGAGCATGATTTCAAAACAAAGAGAATAAAAGACAGTTTCTAATCTTTGTAGCCCCTTTTAATAATAGAAATCAGTAGATTGTTATCATTGTTCATTAAGAGATAGAACACAAAGGGTAAGTCTCAAAGCCTTTATTCAAAAGGGAAAAAAATCAAAAGCAGGTCTTCCCCACAGAATAGACACCTGTGTACTCTGTTCACAAATGCTTTGTATCTCATAGCATCTCTGTGTCAAATAGCACAGTGATGCTAGTTCAGCAGTTACTTTTGTAGACCCCTTAGGCATCCTAATGAAATCTTTCAGTTATGACATTTGTTACTGCATTTCAAAACACAGATTAATTAATGCAATTGGTAGTAACTATTTTATGGAAGACTGATCCACAATTTACATGGGTACCATTTATTGTTGTATGATCATATCAGAAGGCTCAGACAAAGACTCATAAATTACTGTCATGTGTCTTTGTTGTCTGTTCTTTTATGCTGAGTTCCTATTCACTGGCTGGCTAGTGATACAAACAAATGATTTTCATTTTAAACCTAAACACATTTATTTAATTGGAAAACTCTGCACCAAATTATTTTCCCATTACTTGGAAAACTTAATAAATGGGTCATTTGTAATAAAAACTACTTGAATACGCAGCTGATGTGGGAGTATTTATAATGTTGCACAAAAAGAATATTGAAATGTGCAGTCATGGACAAAGCTGTTTTCTTTGAATTTGAAGCTGATGGCATCCATTGCCTTCAAAGTTACCCTAAGGAAACAAATAAGAACAAAGAGAGATAGGGTGAGAAGAAAAGGGAAATATCTTCCCCAGAGACAGCTAGGAAGAGAAATGTAAGTCTCCAGGTGAGTTTCCTCTCCTTGGTGTCCTCTCCAGTGCAGCAGTGGGTGTCACGATTGTGTCAACAACCAAGACCACACATTTTTTTCCTCAGAACTGCACCTTTCATTGATACCTCCTCAAAATTCCTGTTGGTGGTCTTTATTTGATGACACTGTTGCCACAGATTCAATAGACTTAAATAGGTGTAAGGGTTGCATACTGGCTCTTAAGATTTGTGAATGTTTTTGAATATCTGTTATTTGAGGGGGGGAAGTTCCTGTTTTGATCTCCATAAACAAAACCTCAATATTCCACTGAGACACTCAATGAGTTTTTCATGAAAACCTGTAGTATCTGCAGGAAGATTTAAGTATGGGCATGAAACAATTTTTTCATTTGTTAGTTCCATCTGCTAGTTCTCCAAGTCTGGAGAAAATACAGTTAGGCCAGACAGAAAAGCCAAAGCCTAAGATTTTACACCAAGATTTCTTTAAATTTATCAGCCTCAAGCCAGGATAGTATCTCGTCACACTGAGATATCTTTTCTACAAACAGTGGAGGAATTTTTTTAAAGAGAAACACTCTAGATAGCATAAAGTGACAAATTAAAACCTAACTAAACTTCTGGGAATTTTAACAAGGTAATTAATAGTCTTACCTCAAAAAAGAGATACAAATAAACAAAACTATAGTAAAAATGAAAATAGCATGGGCAGAAGATAGTTGGGAAAGGTCAACATAGAAACAACATGTGCATTGCTATAAAAATAACACTTCCTTAGCAGAAATTTCTTTGCTCCTGTATTTTTCATTACAGTTATTTCAGCAGAAGTGGAAATGTAAGATTGTACTTTTTTATTAATCCAAAATGAGAGCAGGAGAAAGGTGTTTACTTATTCCTTTTTGTATTAAAGTATAATGTTTCCGGGTAGCAAACTTTTTCATTCTAATGAATATTCTTTCCCTGTAAACAAATGAATTCTCTCATTTGCTCAGAGAGATCAGTGATGATGCACATATGGATGTATGTATCTACTGTGGAGATGTTTATAACTGAACATAGCAACTAAAGCCAATCAATCTGAAGCCAGAATGTTTTGTGGCATCATCTATGGGAGTCGGAGAAAATGATCAGCACAGAAGGACACCCCACACCTTTGTCTCCCTCTTTCAGCTACCACATTGAATTCCACATCTCTGATTTATAATTACAGTCTCTTCTGTTTAAAACTGTTTAAGCAGGAAATTGTTTTGGCTGGAATTACATGGGCACGTGGTTCTTCCACAATGCTCAGAGACTGCATCTGGATGATCTGAGTAGTATGATTTAGTCTGTTATTTCTACAAGAGGTTTTAGAGGCTTTAACAGCTTTTCTAAAGAGAGAGGGAGGGACAGTCCTTGATTTGGACATAGCTGATTTAATTAGGTTTTGTCATATTGATTTAATATATACAGGTTTTCTTTTACATGATACTAATATTAGCATAGAATATGGTTGTTCATAAAGCTATTGCTCCAGATTTAGTGAAGCTGGATAAGGATTTCTCAGTCCATGGTATTTTTTCCTTGTCTGCTTTTATTTATGCTATGGCCATCAGTCTTGCTCTTGCCACAGGCAAAATGGATTAGAAGCAAAAAGCTGCAGCAAAACACATACATGTGCAGCCTTATATGTAGAGTTCAGCAAGAGCATAGCTATGTTCACTCACTTCAGTCAAACTGTTTGTCTATCAAGATAAATTCCAAATCCAGTATTACTGGCTCATAGCACCATCTTATATGCATTAAAATCCTTTAGTAAGATCATATATTTCTTTTGTCGCTCAATCTTGTGTATTTTAGGGATCAAGTGCATGGTTTGCATCTAGATATGTTTATTGTATCAACACATGCAAGATTGTTTCATTAACCATTTTGATTCCTATTATTTGAAAGACACTCCACTAATTTAGTCAACAGTGACACATTCTAGTCATAATGTATTAAATTAGGTGCAGAAACCATGAAGATAGAAAAAACAAAATAAAGCTCATACAGATGCTGTTTGGATCATGTTAACTTCCCCCTTAAACTTTATACCAAAGAAAGGTTCATTTGTTAAAAAAATTAATTGCAGTGCAAGGAAAATCAAACAGACATTAGAACACAAGTAATAACCTGGAGATAGCAGTTAAATTTAAAGCCAATTTATTACAGCATTTTTTGGTATAGGAAATTCTTTTGGACTGTAATGTAGAGTAAGCATGTATCTTTACTTTATAAGTGATCTTATTTTAGAGTAAGTTTACAGTATATAAACAAGAAGAAACTAAGACAGTGATGTCCTCAAATCCCAATGAACTTTTCAAAATTCAAATATACAAACTTCTCAAATCAAACTTCTCAAGTCTCAGCGTAAAAGCATTTATATAGAAAGCTAGTGAGGTTAGGTGCTATATAACAATTTATTAAATTTTTTTAAAACTTGTGATGAAAGCTTCTGTAATCAACCACACTTTAAAAATTATTATTTCTGTGGAACACAGACAGTGCAACTTCACATAACTGGAGGACTGCTGCAGGCATACTTCCTGAAATGTGAAGCAGCCTGTCCTCACAGCTTTTTATGATACATCAAAAAATCAGTGATTAAATTTCAAGATAAAATATATTTAGATTACTTACACACTAATCTTAAAAGAAAATGCAATATCTGCATTATCAATTTTGCATCAGGTGAATGTGTTAGAACCCTGTCACAACGCCTGACTTGTTTATCTTTCTCTAGTTACTATTTTCTTCTGCAGGTTTCAATGACTCAATAGAACAAAGCAAAGTTGATTGTTAAATAATTTACAAGAGACTGAATCATCTTTAAAAATACAATTTCACCACCTGCAACTTGAATGCTGAAGCATGTTATTTGTTTGAATGTGGCTTATTATATTATACACCCCATGTGTGTCTGAAAAGTAAACTTATTTACGTGTAGGGAGTCTGAATGACCTTGCACAAAGTAAAAATTATAATTTTCCAAATGAATACTGAACAGTTAAGTTTCTTATGAAACTGTTTTCATTACTTTAGTGCTTGTTTTTTTCAGACAAATAGTCATCTAAATTGATCTGTTCCAACAGGTCAAAGAGAGGTCAGGGTGGATTAGAGAGGAACAAGCATGAAAAAATACAGAGAAGAGGGATAAAGGGGTCCAACTGTGTAAAACAGATGCTGGACAGTATTCTTACTAAGGTAAGTTCTTAACTTGTAGCCCTATATTCTTATTAAATTCTATTTTTAACTTCCTACTGTGAAGATGCACTTCTATTCTGAATATGCGTGTGTGTGTGTGTGTGTGTGTGTGTGTGTGTGTGAATGCTGGTAAACTCTAAGTCACTCTAGCCCTTGAGCAGGAGCACAGAATCACAGAATCATAGAATGTTAGGAGGTGGAAAGGCCCTCGAAAGATCATTTAGTCCAACCCCCCTGCCACAACAGGATTCCCTAAACCACGTCACACAGAAGCGTGTCCACATGGGTTTTGAATATCTCCAGAGAAGGAGACTCCACAGCCTCTCTGGGCAGTCTGTGCCAGTGCTCTGGCATCTGAAATGGGAAAAAAATTTTCTTGTATTCACGCGGAACCTCCTATGCTTCACTTTACAATCATTGCCCTTTGTCTTGTCACTGGGCTTCACTGAGAAGAGCCTGACTCCATTCTCCTGACAGAGCCCGCAGTGCCAGCCACAGGTGTAGCACCATGAGCCTGAAAGTACCACGTGTCTTGAGGATAACAGCTTGATTAGAGTAAGGACAGGGATCAGCTCTAAGATATATTATGTGTTTAAGAACAGTAACAGAAGAGTCTTTTCTTTTTCCATGTGTGGATATGTATATTGCACTAGTGGGTTTTGATCCTGATCAGCTGGAGTGGAAGAATAGCTTTTGGCAATATTTGAGAAGGTACTGGTTAGGGAGTTGCCCTCTGTCTGTATTTGTCTGTGTAGGGTGGCTGTTAATTGTACAAATGTACGTGCAGGTTTGTGTGTGTGCATCTGTTGGCAATACATGCTTGACCTCATTGATATCTAGACATGGGACACAGAAGCTACAGCTTCCATTGGCATGGGAAAAGAGTCCCCTATACCTTACAGTCTGCCGAACTCAGATCTAGCAGACTGGACAGAAGAAATATTCCCTGCTGTGCACTAAAGTCCACTGAATTTCACAGTCTCAAAAAAATATTTATCAGAGATTCAACAATAAACATAACTAATAAAATGAGTGAAAAAAGAGATACAGAAGATCATGTTTCACTTAAAATAAGATCTGACGCAGGAATCATCTTTAACTAAACTGAGATAAGACACCGATGTTGAAATAAAAGCATTAACAAAGGACTTTTTCTCTTTAAAGAGGTTTAACAACTAAATAAGTAAAACCAATCACTATTCCTCACAGAAATATGGCCTTACTGCAAGGATATTGTCAGAGAGAGATGGTAAATTGATAAAGCTGTAAATTCAAGCAGTCTTTCCCCTCTCAGTATATAATGAGTCAAGAGCTTGCACATTAGGAGTTATTGGCAAGTAACTGGTATGCTGCTCTTATAAACTCCCCTTCTGTTCCTTTCTTTCATGGTGGGGGCATGATATAAGTGTCATGATATTGAACATCACAATGTCTGCATGCATGCACATCCTCTGGAATATCCTATCCTTCACAACAGAAAGGAGACTTGAAGTAGTCTCATTTGTGAAAGGTAAAGCCCAGTCTGAAACATGATATTTAACAAAATATTAATGACTTCATATCTTTTTTGAATCTGAAATTGGTCTTCAGTTAGGCATCTTGAAAGTATTAAGGAAGACAGAAATATTTTTACCACAGATTTGCACTGGAAATTAATATAACTATTTTCATTTGTATCTGTGAGGCTCTCTTTTCCAAATTTGAGTCCAGGATCACAAAATGTTAATATGATTCATATGTTTAATAATCTACATTCATGTTTAGTCATCTTCTTTTCCATATTTCTTCTTCTTTTTGTCTGAGTTAGCTGGACACTGATGCTCTTAAGTATTGTGAAATGCTCCCCTTTGGGACACAGAAAAAATAGATTTTTTAAAAAATGAACATCTGGGTTTTGTTCCTGTCTCACTTCCTATTTATTTCTCAGTAACAGAATAGCTAAATCTTCAATTTTATGCATGTATCATTTCACCTCCACCTCTCATTACCTTATTAAGCAGAATTTAAATACTTATTTGGAGATACTTAATTTAAAAGGTTATTCTTTTTCTTGCTTTAATTGGATTCCCAGATGTCAAATCAAATTTAAACTCAAAGTCTCTATTTTGGCAAAATGCTGCACAGTAAGCTCTTTTTTCTTTTCAAGTCAAAAGGATATTCTATTTTAATTCACTATTCTCATCATTCCATAAATATATTTTCATGACAAGAGATAGCAATTTTTATTTGTTCAGAGATCTGCTTGTCAAGATCAAACAGAAGAGAACAAAAGGCCCAGTGGAGTTGGTTGATCTTCAATAAAATCCTTCTGAAAGTTAATAAAGCCATGTACACATATAGCCACTCCTTCCAACCAGCTAGGTGACCACCAGCACATTGCCCTTCTCCTGGAGAAGCAGGTTCCCTTGGGTGTGTCATTATGGCCTAGTTTCCCCTGTGAAGGGAATGCAGGCTGATTTAATTTAATTTTTAAATTTAAGACACAATTCCTTTTCATTTAATTGAAACTATATGTACGTGAAAAACTGTTCAGTTGTTCTATGAAGTTAGAACAGTAATTTGTAACATTTCTTTTCATGTATATTTTCCTTATATTTTCTCCAAAATGTATTAGCTTGTAATTTCTATTAGAACTTAATTGTATTTTAGTTATTTCCAATACTAATTGCCCTTCCTCTTGTGCTTATTTATTTATCATACCATTCTTTCCACCTCCATGTCTTTTCCAAGTATTACTAATGTGATCTTTCTTATTTTATTTTTTTGGTAGATTTGTATTCTTCATTTGAAGTACAATTTCACTTGATGTACAAAATCAGAAAACTGTAAATCCTCTCATAAGGAGACCAGTCTTTCATAGAAGAAATATTATTTTTCCCTAAAGGACTAGCTGTCTTTTTCTAATTAAAGGATCAGAAACAGTGGTTAAAGTTGTATTTCAGATCGAAAAACATTTCATGAGAAAGAATGGGGCAAACGTACATGGTAGCCAAAATTGAGTTCCAGCACTGTCATTTATTTTATCTAAATAGGGTATTGTAAAAAAACTTCTGGCTTCAGTGAAGCACTATGTGACTGTAACAAATCTTGAGCGTTCAGACCATTGTTGAACTACTGATGAAATATGCAGTCTACCGTATCTATCAAAGAATTCCACAATGCAAACGGGACAGTTGGCTTACAGAACATTTATCACACGCAACACTGCATATCCAGAGTTGAACTCTAATTCTTCTGTACAAAATGTTTAATCTTCTCTTCTGTAAGAGGACTGATTTATCCAGAGTGAAAAATTCTCAATGATGCCAACTCTACAATTCTTCATCATCTTCATATAGTCAAGGCCTGCCTGGACTCGTTCCTGTGTGACCTTATCTAAGGTGTCCTGCTTTGGCAGGGGGGTTGGACTTGATGATCTTTCTAGGTCCTTTCCAACCCCTAATGTTCTATGGTTAAATGTCTACTCGTGGAATAAACTCAACTTTAAAATGATTAGGCGTGTGACTACATGGTCACTTACGCAGATAGCACGTGTAGAAAGTAACAATATAATGAACTTTTAATACAGATATATTCAAGTGGTTTTGCTCTCTATAACAGAACAGTAGATATGTTTGGTTTGGTTATGAAGACGAAAAACTACATTTTTGTTGTTCTTTTAAAAATAAATATAAGCCTCAAAATATAAACAACTATATACTAAAGTCTGATATGCTTTGAAATTAATTTATAAATAAGTTACAATATTCTATTTTACTGAATTTAGCAAAACAATCCATTGCAATTACTTCCCATTTTAAAGCTTAGTACTTTAATAAAATGATGTATATTTTTCTTTTTCAACTGTGGTGCCAGCAATCGAATTAGAAGTATGTGCTATGTTTCTGTTCCAAAACATATGAAGATCAAATATAGAAGAAAATGATTACATAAGGTGCTCTATACTTCCTGAAAGAAGCTTGAAATAATTAATTTTGGGATATCATTATAATTTAGGACTTTGTCAGGATAATATACATTTTCATTGTAAACTAAGATCCCAGATATTATATATGATTCCATTTACTATTAAGTTTTGAAAGGGATGCAACGAATATTTAGATGCAATATTATCTTGAATAGAAAAGGTTTCTCTGTTCTTTAAATGCCTCTTGAGTTTTGTGAAAAGTTACAACTTTTTAAATGTTTGTCAGATAAAATATTGTTCTTTATTTGATCTTTTTACCTATGTCCTGGGTGTCAATTCATATGCAGAAACTCTTCGTTTCAAACTATTTCTATTCAATTACATTTTAATAATTTACGTTACCATAAATAAATATTTAAGCATTTTAAATAATATCTATTTATATAGGATGTGATTTTTCACTTCATCTGGTGTTCTTTTGGTAAAGAGGAAAATAAGGAAGAGAATGAAGTAGGAGAAAAAAATTTTTCTTAAAAAATTAATTACAATTAATCATTTTAAACAATGGAAAAGAATAAGCTATGTGTTCCATCAAGTTTGGCAGTAATGACCAATTTCTTAGTTTTATCTGAGCTTGGAATAGTATAATCACCTTAAATTTATCCTCTTAGAAACCTCCAGAAGTACAGAAGTAGGCAGTCTAAAAACAGTGAGGAAGAGACATTTTTCAGAGTGGATATTGTAACATTGGTCTTGCTAATAAAGCTAGAAATACGGCCTGAGGTGAGTTTCAAGAGACCATCTATGCCTCATTAATTTACTGACCGTAAGTTGCCAATCACAAGCCAAAAGTGAGATATAAAGTTGTTAAGCTGCATGATAAAGTAAGTGCTAAGCTTCACTTTCTAAATGCAAAGATTTAGAAGAAGGCTTGAATTAAAGTTTCATTAAAAATATAAATTACATTTACAATGGGATAACTCAGGTAATCAGGCATAACTCGTCAGATTAAAATGTGTTTCAAATACAAAAAACTCAATGTATTTTATTTTTGTATTATGATACAACTGCATTTAGGGAGTTACCTACAATTATTTTTGTAGTTAAAAGAGCTGCACAGAAAACACTGCTGTTTCCTCATATCCAAGGAGCGATCTTTGGGAGATGGAGTAGTGTTCCAAAACATGAAACAGATCTACTTGCATGGGTCAAGACAGACAATCTGCTTGCATTGGAAAGGTACTCTATCCAGGCTAATTAACCTTGTTTCTCTACAGCTAGCTGCACAGGATAATTAGAGCTTCTGACTACAGTTAGCTAATCTGTTACTAGCCTAAAAATCTGTGTACCCCAGGATTCATATTTCAGAGAAGAAAAGTGAATAAATGTAAATATGCTTTAAAATGTCAGGTGACTAAGTTAATTAAGGGAGTTCTTGTATCTGTATCTTTGAAAGTCAACTCTTAAATACAAAAGAAGATACTACCTTTAAACAGAAAACATTTTAATGAGCTTTTATAGACCTCATAATAGGATTTTTTAACATATAACTTGCTTCATATAATTAAATTGTATTTTTAAAACATTTTAAAATGTATGACATCTGGGTTTCTATAGAGCATTCGATGCCTTTGATTGGAAGGTATAAATGTGTTATAATTTTTTTACTTAAACTTTAGGGCAATTTTGATCACAGTCTTTGTAGACTGGGAAAGTGTTCCAGACAAAAAAAACCCAAACAAACATAAAAAAACCCAACAAAAACCCCCAAAAAACATAGAGTCATATGCAGCCTGTGAATTTTGAGTACTATACTTCAGCTTTGTAAAAGGGCTATGAAGATATTTCTTATACAATCTAGGAAAAAAGCCAAATAATCTGCTGTGCTAAGCAGTGAAACAATGACCATAAGGATTTTTGATCTGTATAGGCATGAAATGAACATGTTTTTACCTTCTAAAATATTATGAAAAAAAGTACTTAATAAATAAATCACTGAACTGATCAAGAGGTGTTCTCTTCTCTTCTTTGTTCTTATTCTTCACAGCAAGTTCATTACAACATTTCTTTTACCCTTCCATAAGCAGTTGTGATCTGACAGGCAAACAGATCTAAGTACAAAGGAAATTATAATGATCATAAAGCCAAGATTTGTACTCAAAAGTGAGTATTCTAATTGCTATGCAAAAGTTTCTTTCAACTTTGAAAGTGTACACTTCAGAGCAACTACCTATAATAAATACTTTGTACAAAGAGGAAACTGAAAAGAAGCATTTGTGATGGAGTATCTACTTTATTACCATAGATGTAGCAGATACAGAATCTACTATCCTACAATAGAAAGCCATAAATATAAAGACTTCAAAGATTAATTCAGTGCAACTGAAAAGTTGAATTTCAGTTTCTCAGATTTGCTACTTGAATTATATCACATTTATGCCTAATCATAAGTGAGAAAGACTTCGTTGTCTGCCTAAAGCAGCTTTTGCTAACAATTCAGGCAGGGTAAATCATCTTGATTTTTCCAAATCTGTATATCCTTATTGGAGAAAATGGATGTGAAGAGTTTTCCTTTCCAAACTGTACAGTTAGGATGTATTCTTCCGCTATCTTTGTCCACAGCTGTGAGAAGTATGGCTTAAGGATGCAACTCTACAGTCTCCTATTGAGCCACTGTTCAAAAGCTCACTGAAAAAAAGAGTGATGTCTTAGTGTCCTGGTTTGGGTTTGACAAAATTTAATATCTCCTAATATTTCTCTAAAGGTTCATGTGCTTGGCAGAATATCATTCTATACTCTTTCTTATGTCTCTTGAGCAAATATATATTCCAAAATGGGATATGTTCCTTAATGTTCATGCAGTTCTTTCCGCATCTGGAAAGGGAAAGAAAATGCTTTCAGACTGCATTGAAATGACCATAGGGAATAAAAATTAACATCAGCAATAATTCTTCTCTGTTGCTGTTCACCCTCTTTATTCAGAAACGCAGAGAAAAAGTATAAAAGTATATAAAAAAAAGTATATATAAAAAGACATACAACAGCTGACCTTTTTTTTTTTTTGAAAAAGGAAAAGTGAAGGGTAGGAGAGAAAACAAAGTAGACATATAGCAGTATTTAAGTGAAAACAGATGTAAAGAAGGGATGTAGTTTTCAAAGTCATAGGGAAATAACTGTCTTGGCGTCAAAAGGAAAATAAAAGACATCATGAAAAAGCAGATTCTTCCCCTCTGAACATTGGCAGCAGTTGGATCAAAGTGGTAACGGTTCCATTTACATCTTCTTAAAGTTTTTTTAACAAAATTATATGTTAATGTGCACTTTAAGCTTTAATTCTAACAAATGTGAGTGCAACTTTGTAAGATACAGTCTACCTTTTATGCATGCAAAACTGCAATATTCAGAGATGTAATTAAATTCTAAAGGGATTATAGCTTCCTGCATAAACCCAGGTTTAATGATATGTTGTCCAAATCCACTCAGCAGGTACATTTTTCTCTTTAATCTGCAGCAGGAAGCTCACAGTTTCTGTATTTTCAAAGAAAGCCATAATCTTAATTTGGTATTCGAAAGAGACTGACCAACTAACTTATCTTGAATGCACAGGTGACAATTATGCATAAGCAAAAAATTTTTGTGCATCCAGAGAACATTTAGTCCAAATGAAAACCATTTGTATAGGTGATGTTTCAGATTCAGGATAAACAGTGTAAGTGTTCAAATTCCAGTGTAGGTAGAGCAGTTTCTATCTTGTGATGTTTTTACTTCAAGAAACAACAATAAAATCACAATCTGAAAGGTGACTCATAGTACTGCAGACTGCAGACATTTCACCTTTACTTCTCCACTGACACTGACTCTGCTCCTCAGAACAAATGGCTATGTTATCCAGGGCCAGCAGAATAAAGTAATTTACACTATGGTGTGTGGTATGCCTCAGTTCCTTTTGCTCACTTCACATTCACTCCTTCATTTATGAAATTAACAACTTTTATCATCTGTCTTCTTTTCCCTGTAACATCCCCTACATGACACTGATACTAATAACCATTTATATCACAGATGGTCTACTTGGCACATACCTAAGAAAACTGGAGGAATCTTTCAAAATTTGTGTTAAGGGGGAAAAAAAAACAACCTACCACCCAAAATCTCACTTCATCCTTACTGAAAATGTTTGCCTGTTTGCCTAATATTCGGTTTCTAATAATATATTTTTAGTGTATCTGTTATGGAGAGTAGCTTACAGCTTTGTATCAGAAGGGGAAAACAGTTATAAATACTGAAGATCAAAACACAACATCAGAAAAACATTCCAGAATCAAACCAGCAGAAATGCACATAAATCCTCGAAGACAGAATGTTTCTCTGACAGGCAGAATATCTCTCTCTCAGATAAAAATCCTCATCAGATAATTAAACATCAACTAAACACTCTACTTATCTCAAGACTGATGTCAAATGATATTTGTGAATAGTCTACTGAAGGCCACACAGCTCGTCATAAGGCAGGTACTGCTGGCTCCTTTCTGGGTAGTCCATGCTTTGTGACATAAAGGGCTGTTGTTGCCCTCATCCTGACTCTGTCAGATCATGGCCCCTGTCTGGCCAGTGGTGTTCCCTAACGCAGTGACAGCTCCTTGCTGGGCAATGGCAGCCACAGGAATGTGAGGAAGGGGCTCCAACCAGAGTCTTCTGGGGCCCAGATGAAGGTAGACTCACACAGCAGAAGATATACAGAACACACATATATAAAAACATGTATAAGAAAAGCAATTCCAGTTTATGGAATCCAGAAGTTCACTCACTTCACTTAACTACTTATACAGAGATACCACAGGCATCCATCACTCCATATATTTGCTAATAAGAATTACTGACAAAATACGGAACTGCCTCATAAATTTAGTAGATATCTTTGAAAAACCTTTACTTGTAAATAAATATGGGATTTGTTTTCACTAACCATGCTCTTTAGTTGCTTCATAACAGCCCATGAGAAACAGGGGCTATGCTGAAGTTTGTTGCTTACTCTCTGGAATCTGATATTTGAGAAATAGTTGAGAAACTATATAATACCTGGTCTACAACCTTCTGTGATTTTGATAGTTCAGTACTGGGAAAATACAAAATAATTAACAGGACTTCAGAGGAAAATGTAAAACACAAGGCAAGGAGCATAGCAAGAGGCAAAGCAAGAGACAAGGCAGGTGAAAGGCAAGGCAAAGCAAGGCAAGCCAAAGAACTCTTCAGCTGGGAATAAATATTAATAGTATAAAAATGGAAGGCAGATATCTCACAGTGTGCATATATATATATATACACATGTATAAAACTAAAATGTCATAACTCTATAAAATAAACCTGTATTTATCTAACTCTTCTCTTGCTAATTTTGGAAAGACAAATGCTTTTACACTCCTACTTATGACCACTACATAACATTAAAAATTAATGATAGTTTGTCATTGAAAATTATACATAAAATATTTGGTATTTCTATTTTCTTATATTATTTAATTAATTATTTTTAAAGGAATTTTTTTCAATATTTCTGACCAAGATATTATCAAGACTACTTAAAAATTGAAAACTTAAAATATAAATAGTTTCCATTTTTTTCTTCATGTTTATGCATTCACTTAAAATATTCCTAATGAGGTCAACAAAAAATAGTCTTCAGGCACTTTATGCTGTCACTTTCTGGACTCTCACTCATAATTGCTAGGTAATTTACATTTGACCTGTACCTCCAAGTCAGAATGTTAATATATTTTGCAAGGTGAATTCAAATCTGTCCTTAATTAGAGTGTGAAATAGAAAGAGTTACATTTTATCTGAAATATAACCTCAGCATTTCTGAATAACAGAATTAATGTGCAGGATAATAAAATATGCATTGGTAAGCACTTCCTCCATTATAGAGTAATAATTAATTGGTATCTGAAAATTTTCTGTTGCATCATCAACTATTATTTTTCCTTTTGTTTTGGGAAGGAAGACATACATAAATGTACACACAGTTGCATATTACAGAGATGCTAGGAACAAAACATATTTGCAGATGGGCTGGTATACTGTTGTCTCAGAATGGCAATCTGAGGCACTGCCACATGAAACAACACAAAAGAGAAGACAGGAGCTGATAAGATATCACTAACAGCCTTAAAAGATGGAAGGGAAAGGGAAGAAACACTAGAAGATCTAGGACAGGCAGCAAGGGATTGTCCCAGGATAAAGAGAGTGGAAGGTTTGATTTCACATTTTAAAAAGATTAATCATATCACTCAGACAAGAACTTTTCTTATATTTTTTTTCTTTTTTTCATAAAGATGACCTCTAAGACATCTATACCAGTGCTACACTCAAATATTAAGCAAAGAGTTCAGAAGATGCATTGCTCCTTGATCCACATAAGATTTCAATGAACAGAGCTGTGCAAAAAAATAATTTGGCCTTGCATATAATATACATTCACAATGTCATGTTTTGTGTATTAGTCGGTTTTTAACTCAGGTCCTGGAGTTACCATAATGAGCTACTGTTACCAAATATCTTCTGTGGATTGAAACTTTTAATTTGTTTATATACAACACTCCTAAGTCATTTCCTCAAAGGCTGCAGTGTAGTAACTACTCTGCTTGGTATTACTAATCCTATCATGTATCACAGAGAGGATAAGTGTTTCAGATGGAAGACATTGTAATGAAAACCATTGACAGTGGAAAGATCATACAGTGGGTAACTCAGACCTGGATCTCATGCCTGAATGTCCAAATTAGAGCAGACAATCATTCCTTTCTCAGAGCTACTAGAATTTCTTTTAATTTTTTCAGTATAATACTCAATGACATTGAAACTTCTGCATTTTCTTTCTCCCTGCTCCATAGTCACATGAAAAATTCACACTTTTCTGCTTCAGACACTTTAAAAAGTATCAGAAAGATACATCTGCAGCATCATTAATCTAAGAATACCTTCTAAACTCAAAATCTTCAGTTTTAATTGGCTGCTCACTGTTATGTATTTATATTATAACAAAGACCACCCCTGCATACTCCCGCTTCCAAAACCTTGACACCTGTACCCAATACACAGGTTTATACCAGAGCACAAGAAATCTTGTTTTAGTTAAATGGAGCATGCAGGGTATAATTTATTGGCATAACTAATGTTGTAACACTTATATTTGCCTTTTTAAGTACCTGAAACAAACAGTGATCAATTTAGCAGTCATGGGGGATCTTCCTAAATAGCTGCCTAATATTTTCAACAGGCATTCAGCTGGCTACTGGCAGTATGTGTAATAGAAATGTTTACTGTTTTGTGGGTAGAAATGGTGTGAGAAGCAGAGATTGAAACTAATTTAAAGAATGCACAGTGCAGATCACAACACAACAACTGAAGAAAATGGTGCTTCAAGTCTGGATGACTGTCATTCAAGGCATTGATTCTTCAGAAGAAAACTTTAATCAATATGGCTAGTGGAGAAAGTCCTGAAAACAAATGGATAGCTTTCACATTTCTAATATCTCCTGTATAGAAAGGAGTGTTTGACTGAGCAATGAGTATGCAGCCAAAATATCTTCTTTCTTCAGGAAGGTATAGTTTGATAGTGTTCAGGGCTGGTGGCATTTAATGTTAATATTAATATTAATTTTATCAATCTCTACACGATTTCATCAGCTAGTGCATTATAACCAAGGTAAAGAAGATATACTTACCTGTCCCTAGAATTTTGCTTCAATTTTACTCTGAAAAGAAGGTAGCACCAGTATGGGGCATAGGGTTCTCCTCACCCAATGCCAGCTGTCTAAAAACAATTGGTAACTATTTTAAGCATGCTATCTCAGTTCCTTAGACAGAACATTTTCCGAATTCATCCTGTTATAAGTGTCTGGCTGTCTAAAATATGTAACATGGATAGCTTTCACAGTGTTTCTTCATGCGTTTATACCTAGACCTAGGTTCCAAAAAGACAACTGGAACATAAATACACTGTGAACCTCAACAGTCTAAATAAAATGTGGTATGGAAATCTTGTCCTTTACATTTATCTATTAATTTTATTTTAGATAAAATAGCAAGAACAAGTAATGACTCTTTAAAGTGTAGTGGTTTTTCTCCCCTTTTATTTTTATTTTCAGTTTCTGCCTGTTAATTCAACAAGTCTTAAGCAGTGTTCATTAAAAGAATTTGATTTATTTTCTTTCCTGTAATATCTGCAATTGATGGTATTTCAGATGGAGAGTCTTTCACCTGGGCAAGCTGTCATACTCTATGGAAAGTCATTCAGCTGATTATGGATTTATGTAAAATAAAACTAATGACCATGGGTAAGTAAACAAAAATGTCAAATATTAATAAAGTCTCTCCTCAGGGAGTAATTTTGTGAGCTAAATGTGTGTCTCAGTGCTAGTTGATGCAGATTACTTGCACTGTGCTCTTTCAGGCTTATTTGTAGGGACACCACGAGTAGGTTTACTAGGAGATTTGGATCTTGCAACAGAATTTTAGGGTTTACTCCTTTTAACAGTTTTTATTCTATTAAATGTGATATCCAGCAAGAGACCCTGGTCAGAAATCAGGCCTCAAGAATTCTAGACACAGTGGGAAATAATACCAAACCAAAACAAAGAGCCCCTATCCTACAGATATTCAAGCTATATACTGTCACTCATTATCTTCCTTCCGAAGTATGAGAAATAAATTCCTTTCCACCTATAATGAAAAAGATACAGTAAAATATTTTTCCTTCATGGAAGCTATTGATTTACTTTAGCTGGATAATTAGTCCCAACAGCCTCGATCAGAACAGAAACAGTTTGTGTGTCTCATCAAATGATGCAGGCTTGCAGCAAAATTTAAAAACTTACTTGCATTCGTATATGAAGTACTTGCCCACCCTTTACCTCAATGACTGATAACAATTAAAAAAAAAACCAAACAAAAAAACCCACCAAAATTACTCTACTGCTACTTTGCTATTTTTTCTTTTAGTTGGCTCATAGTAAGTATACAGTAACACCCCAGTAAATGCATTAGGACCCTTAACTGCAGAATAATGCAACTTTGAGCAGTATACTGTTTAATTTTAACACTTCTAATTCTAGAAGATGATTCTCTCCTTTCTCTCTAGCTTTAAAGTAGAATACTGTGATCCAACCTAAATGTTTTTTGGTGTACTGGTAGCCTTAGTATTTAATATGCTGATCTTTATTTCCTCATATTCTAATGATTTTCCTATCATTTTCTCCATTACAAGACTTAACCTGCTAAGTCAAATCAAGACACTAAAATCAATTATAGTAATAACTTAAAATTTATAATGATGCCAATTAAAATTCTTAAGTGATTATTTTATGGCTTTGCCAGCTTTTCAAAATGCTCTATTAATAGCAATAAACAGTAAGAAAGACACAAATTCCTGACAGTAAAATAATACTCCTTGTGATAATCCAGGGGTAATGATGTCTTCATATTTAAGGATGAATCAAAGTTCTTTACTTTTACATTACTTTTTAAGTTTTACTTTGCAAACCAAATCACTGAAGTAGAAAAAAAAAGGTGTTTCCAAATATGTTGAGCATTTTTTGAATACCAATAAATTTATGCTGGTTTTATAAAATGGGCAACAATAGAAAAAAATAAGAAAAAACTAATGCACAGCTCTGCCTTTCTTCTTCAAGAAACTTCAGTAATTTTATGGTCTGCCTTTGTTCTTATTTACTTGCATATTGTATACTAATTGCTTGAATAATAACTGTAGACCCAATGGCATTTCTAAACAAAATGTTTTAGAAATTGTTATAAGAAATCTAAAAAATATGTAGTGTCTTACACTGTACTACTGAAAGTATTTGGGTTGTATGTCTCAAAATGTACAGTGACAACTCAGGATGCTACTTTCATCATGGGGAAGCAATGAGAATTATTTTGAGTGTACTGTCCAGAGCTAGTCAAAATATTTTTGACAGATATCTCCTCATTAGAATGTGCTGCTCTGTCCAGGATGTATTTATTTTGACATGGTTTTTAATGGATACCCTTTTGATGTTCATAGTTCTCTGATGCAGTGGCTGAGATAAGGAACAATGTGGGAGGGAAGAAGGAATAAAATTTGGGGACATATACTTTGATACATGGTTGCTACCACAAACATACATTGTTAAGATTCCAGTATTGGGTTCCTCCCACTCTCTGACAGAGATCTTTTACAGTGGAAAGTTGTAGTGGAACATGATTGTTATCAAACAGCAAGCTCTGACATGTTACATTGGTAATTTTGGAAAAAGGCATAGAATATTAGAAGTTTCTAAAGCATGTTAGTTATACACATTATTCAGGACGGCTGAGACAGTCAAGTGGCTCTAGATGTACAAGGCTAGTTTGTTTCGGCACCTTCTCGTTTCTCAGAAAGGTAAGTATTTCCCACTGACTCTACAGTGACATCAAGGACAACCATATCTGTATCTTCTTTCTTCTGTTGATATTTTTAGAAAACCAGGGAAAAAAAATGGTAAGAAATTAAAATCACAATACCTATTTGTCTTGATAGGTATGTCATGGATCACAGATTTTTTGTTGTGAGGGCTCAGATCTTTAGCAATACAGAATGAAACAAAATAAAGACTGAGCTGGAAAAGCAGCGAGATGGAGAAAAGACATAATAGAGGAAGAATCAATACTTACTAAAGGTAAAATATGACCCAGTGACATTTTGGCTGGATGTTTGGAATGCAGTTGAAACTGTAAGTCTGTGCCTAAACAAAATTTTGGTAATAGCACTGCAATCTCCACTTGAAGCAATGATGAAGTTTGAAGAAAGCTCAGAGCAGATTAACTTTGTAAGTAATTTGTAAGTATATACTAAACTTACTTTGTAGTTTAAATATATTAAATCTTAAAGAAGTCACTGCACTGAAGTAGAAAGTTTCCTCCCTTCTGATTTATTTCTAGTCTCAATTATTCCTGCATTCTTGATTTCTCAGGGGCTAGGTTTGATCAGCACATCTGCTTACCTGGAATGTTTCTCTTTAATGAAGGTTTGTTTTCCTGAGATGTGGAGGATGCATCTTTAAAACCTATAAATGTCATCTTGATCCCAGGACAACAATCAAACTATTAATTTGCTATGTATAAGAGATCAACATCACTACAATCAAAATTGAATCCAAAGAAAATAAAATGTGTCATGCAGATGGGAACTGGTTTCCCATAAATTCTAGAATATAACAGACTTTACGTGAGGAAGAACTTAATACATCTTTAAACTAAAGTACTTCTAAGCATAGATATTTAAGCAAGAACACCTCAATATACTGAACTGTTGCCTGAAGACTTAGATAACACTGGAAACAAGACAGAACCAAGGGGCATTCAGACTTCTAAGTTTCCATTTAAATTAACTTCACAGATCTCTATCTGTTCCCACATCACAGACAGCAGAAAAATAGAAGTAACTTCAAAAATTGTTCTTTCACATACAGCTACAAATAGGACCACCAGCAATGAAGTGCTTTTGCATTTATGTATGCTGTAGACTGTAAAATTTTGTATTCACAGAAAATCAAGAATATTACTAGAGAAGATGAAGCACAAATTATCTGACACTTACTTTAAACATTTAGTGTTATTTTGTATTGCAATATCCCTTATGGAGCCAGACTGTGAAATGGATCATGAAATCATGACAGTGTGATGAATTAACTAAAAACCAGGTCATATGACCTGGTTTGAGCAAAGTTCCAACTGCAGATGCTAAACAAAGTTTTTACATTTATAAATAGGTATCCTGTGAATTTTAACAAGGTCATAAATGTAAGGATTAGACTGGTTAAAGCACACAGATTCAGTCAAATGGAGCTGCTGAAGCCCTTTATGTCTTCATTATATGAAAAATCCACAGCAACAAAATAAATTTTATTTTCTATTTCACATGAGTTATGATAGCACTTCAGAAGAAATTCCGCTTAATATTCCTGAGAAAATCCAGCTTATCAAAGAGTTTTGCTGGCTGGTACACACCCTCTTTCTTTGCCATCTTTTAAGTTAAGACAGAGATCTAGGTATATTTTTACAAGACACTTTCTGTGCAATGATGAAAAATAAAAGGGTTATTCCAACTGTAGTGTTTAAGTTCCCTTTTTTATACAAATATGTCTACTTGCTTTTTATTATCTGCAAATCTTGTGTGAAATGTAATTTAATAACAACAGTGTCATCAACTAATAAAACTCAGGACTCTAAATTTTGCTGTCAGAAAATGATCCAGCTCTATCAACCAAGTAAGTTTGAATGATTTACCAGACATACTTCCTGTCTAAGAATGTATCTTATATTCCTGTAATTGTGTTTATTTTCTCCTTCAGTTTCTTGATAAAACAGCATCCCTTCTTTCTCATATTACTTATTTTCCAGCTGAAATATTGGTTTCGATTTCTATCCAGAACTCTTTCCCAGTTTTAATTCCATGATTTTTACCTCTTTTTGATCTTTCTGAGGAAATGAACACCTCATTTGTTTTTAAGATCAAAGAGGAATCAGGAGTAAACTTTATCTTAACTTTGATAATTATAATATCTCATATGAACCATTTTTATTAATTTTTCCTTGTTAAAAATAGCCATGAGCGAAGAAATGTTACTTTATTATACTATTAGCTACAGCAAAATCAACACCTTAAATCAAAGTTGTTGAACAGATTAAAAACTTAGAATGTGCTATACAGAGCCTTACACTTCTCATCTGCAGTTAATATGTCCTGAAAAACACTTGAATCTTGATGCTTAGATTATATTGATGGCAGTCATATACACTTGATAAATTCAGATGAGACTCAGATTTTATGAGTAGTGATAAACGCTTAAATCCAACCTCTCCTAATGGTCTAGGTTTTTATTTAGACTTCTTTATGATTAATTATTTTGTCTTTAAAACTAAAGGTATGTCTACAGAGAACAGAGGACCACTGTGATGACAATTGAAAGGAAAAGTGCTTCACTTTTGATTTTGCAATAGATTATGTGTAGTTTTCAAATATCTAAGTTGCAGTATCTGATATTCCACCTTAGCAGCAGATTATACTGCTTCTCAAAAGTTTCTTTGATGCCACCAGTGAACTGTTGTCTCTTACATCAGTTCAGCTCAACAGGAACCATGACATAGGGGCAACCATTTCACTTATTGTTATCATACAAACATCATTAGAATGAAGAAACAGTTTACACAATGACAAATATTAACCAATAAAGACTGATTTGAAGAGGAAATTAGCTGCAGTTGTGTTTATGAATATTTGTGCCCTCCTACTATATTATCTAAAGATGCATTGAAAGTGGGAATGATGCCAATAGAAAGTGCAACCTTGGTACAATTTGTCTACCAGTTGTATTATATTTGTTAGTTTTCCATAGCTTCTTATCCTTTACTAAACTAAACAAACAAAATTATTCTGACAGAACAGCACTTTTAAAATATCCTTTTCATTTCTTCCACTACCTCTCTTTCAGTTCTACAATAGCCTGGACAGTTGAAAGTTTCAAACTACTTCAAATGGCTGTTGATGAAATGGAGTTCTTCATATTACTTTGCTGAAAATCAGCAGTGAAGAATAAAGCTTTGTAACATCCACATCAATGTCTCATGGGTTGACTTCTCTGTGTCAGACAATTAAAAACAAAGGAAAATCATCAAGGGTCCAGTTTTTTGATTTGGGAGTTTTGTAGGTACTTTATTCAACTTCTAGTCACAAATCTCAAGAGTTTGTGATCAAAAAGTTATTAATTTCCTCAGTTTGTAATTACAGTACTCTTTTATGTGGACATATTTCCTTACACCTGTGATTTCTGTTGTATTGATGTACTATAGGAATATGATTAAAATTCATACCTGAATGCTTCAATTTCAGTAAGTCTAACCTGGAAAAGTACAGTGCTTTTTGCTGCCAGGTTTTTATTTTACTGGTCTAACAACTGATATTTTCTTCCATTGACACCTGGCTTTGCTGTCTGTCAGCATGATTGCTCCTGAGAGATCCACCTATAAAATCAGCAGAATGTTCAATGAGTATGCCAGAAATTTTGGTGCTTCTCTGAATCTTTTCTCAGGGTCTCCTCATTCCCATCTTTCTGTGTTTATGTGCTTTCTGAATGAAAGCTTTGTTCATATTTTATCACAGTTTAAGTCATTGAGTTTGTTTTCATTAATAGTTTTCTCTAGCAAACTGACTTGTTTTAGTATAGATATGAAAATCTTGGTGCAGATCTTTTTTTTTTTAGTTTTTAGAGCCCCCAAACTTCATATATATTTGCATGTAAGAGTGAAATACAGAGCCCAAACCTTTCTGACAAATGAGTGCTCAAAGCACAGAAATCTCTTATTTGACACTAAACATGGGTGGATGAGAACTTCAAGATCTTGTTCTTATGAAAGTGAATTTTACTTGTTCTGAAACTCTGAAAGTGTGATGCACATTTTGAAGCACATTTTGAGGCACAGTTTATTGGCATTTACAACTATTATAAATTTGATAGCTGATGTTTTGTTAAACCGACACGATTCATTAAATACATAACAGCAACAGATTCAAGATTCCCTGACCCCGATTCTATAATGTGTTTAAAATGCTGGCTGCTCCTGATGAAGTCATGCATTTTTGCAGTGTTGAGGACAGACTAAAATAAAGGGTTGCAGAACATAAACATGAAAGTTAATTTATCATATTTAGAATTAATCCAGTGATGCAACTTCTAAATTCATCACTTAAATGAAAAACATCTGCTTGTGTCAGCCCCACCCATCCAGTAACAGACTGGTCCAACAAACTGAACTACATTTACATCCAGACCACAGACTGTTACCCCAGTTTTTCCAGCTGTGCTAACAATAGTGATCTAACCAGTATCCAGGTAGTTCTTAACTTGTAGTAATTTTTTTTATTCAGGATTCAGCTTTCTTTCAAATTTATTTTTAGTTTAAACAGCTGTTTATTCACAAATAGAGGAGTGCAAAGCCCAGAAAAAACAAGCAGCGCACAGAGGCAGGAGCTCAGCCATAGCACCATGCTAACTTGCCTTCGAGGCTTCCTGGTTGGAGCTGACAAGCATCTGGTTAGTGGTAGGCTGGTCTGTAACACTGCATGGTTTTACTTGTGTCTGTTTGCAAATTATCGTGTAAATATGGGTAAAGTAAAATAGGGAGTATTGCTGCAGCAACTTGTCTGCCAGACTTAGTCTGTTTGTCAAATTCACTGGACTGATAAATAAAATGAAGCTTGTAAGATACTCACAAAAAATGCTCAGTCCTACAATACTTTTCTTCAAAAGGACAGAATCTTCAGATAGTAAAATTCTTAACCCATAGATCTAGGTTTCTATATGTCTCCACGGAAAGCTATATACAGCTTTAAAATGTCATGTGATCTGAGTTTGGGTTTTGTAAATGCTAGAAATTCAGTTTGAATGTTTATAACAAATGACTATAAAATAAATTGTATTCCTTTATAGATGGATAAAAAGATAACAAAAGTAGAACATATTTTTAAACTATAGCTACTAAATTAATTGTTATTTAGACAACTGGAATAGTTTTGATGAAGAATACAACAAGTTAATCAAACAATTTCCAACTTCTCCTTTTTGGAATGCAAAAGCTGCTGATGTTGATTATATTTAATTAAATTTTTGTTTGGAAAAATCAAATCCCAGTGTATTGTACTGAAGGTGTAGCTAATGAAGAAAGGGAGCAGAAGAATGTTAAGGTAGCATGGAAGTTTTTCAAGGAGAAAAAGAAAAAAGTAAATTAAAAATATTATAGGTTGGCCTTACTATATAATTCTCTTTATTAGAAAAATGTAATTGTTAATTTGCTTTGATTAAATTAGAAGTGGAATGTGATTAATGACATTATCTGAATGATTAAAGCTAAGTTAATGTAATCTCTTAGACACAGAAAAGAACTATCTGGATTTGAGACCAGCCAGACAATTAAACAATAAGTAAACAAAAATCAACACAAAACCAAAACAGAACTGTCAGGTATTGGTATGTTTTTGCCTACATTGCTGAGTTACATTCTTTAGTACATAAATTTTAACTAACATTAATAATTCATCTATCTAAAATTGAAACAAATTTATTAGTCAGTTTTTAAACAATGTTGTCAATGGACAGGAGTACAGCTCTGCCAAAAATCAAGAAAAATATTTTTTTTGCTTTGAATATTAACAATATAAGACATAAACTCCCTATTTGTATTCTCAGCTTTTCTGTGACTTGCATAACTCCTTAGTCCCCTAAGTCACTCAGGATACTGGTCCTAATACAGTAACTTTCTTTGACATACAAATGATGTGCTTTAACAAAATTATACATTTGGGTATTTTCTAATATTGTTTATGTTCTTAATAGAGCAGAAGTGGCTACAGTTAACAGTTGTATGGTAAAGGATGTTCATCTGCAGTCTGACAGATGATGTGAAGAGCAGAGCATACAGGTGGCAAAGCTTCACTATCCTAGCCTTATTTTATCCTAGCCCTTCCTGAAAATCAGAACTTTAAAGGAAACAGTGAAAGCTACATAAAAGGCTGACCTGCTTTAAATAACTTCTGAAATATACTCTTTACTATTAAGTGATCTTCATCTATATATCCTTATCTAAATACCAGCTATTGCAATTAATTCCTTCCAATAGATAGTAAAGATATGTATTTTGGCTCAACCAGGTCATGTAGAAGAAAAACTTTAAAAATTTCATTTTTTTTAAGCAGAAAATTACTTTACTTCAACAACCTCTATTGCAGACAGAAACCATGATAGAAAGATCAAAATTTTAGCAAAAGATCAAAATTTTTATTTTGCATTTTTTGTATCAAGATAATAAGGTCTTTCACTGGCTTAAAATCAGGGATTTAGCCACTTTACTTCTTGAAGTTTGGTATTATATAACTATATATGTACAGTGGGTTGAACTTGGCTGGCAGCCACTCAACAAGAAGCTCTATTACTCCCTCTTCATCAACAGGACAAGGAGAAAAAAAAAATACCAAAGAAAAAAGCTCATGGATTGTGACAAGCACAAGGAGATTACTTATCATCAAGGACAAAACAGACTTGACTTGGGAAAACTAATTTATCACCAAACAAACAGAACTTAATAATGAGAAATAAGAACAAACACCAAATCTCTTTCTACTCACCTCTCCCTTTTTTCCAGGCTGAAATTCACTCCAAATTCCCCCTCCCCCTACACAACGCAGGGGAATGGGAAATGAGGATTATGGTCAGCTCAAAGTTTCAGCTCTGCTGTTCCTTCCTCCTTAAGCTGTTTCCCTGATCCATTGTGGGCTCCCTCCCATGGGAAACAGTCTTTCATGAACTTCTCCGATGTGGGTACTTCCCATAGGCTGCAGCTCTTCACCAACTGCTCCAGCATAGGTCCTTTCCATGAGGTACAGTCCTTCAGGAATGGATTGCTGCTTCAGTGTGGGTCCCTCATGAGAGTCATGAATCTTGCTAGTAAACTTTATGCAGTGTGGGCTCCTCACCACAGAGTCACAGGTCCTGCCAGGAACCTACTCCAATGCAGGCTTTCCTGGACTACAGGTTGAATATATTCTTCACTGCGGACATCTATGGGATGCAGGAAGACAACATGCGTCAACACAGTCTTCACAGGCTGCATGGAAATCTATGCTCTGGTGCCTGAAGCACCTCCTCCCCACCCCACCCCTGTCTTTCTTCAGTTACCTTGACTTCTGCAGAGTTGTTTCACATATTCTCACTACTCTCTCTCAGCTGATGTGTAGCACTTTTTCCTCCTACTTAAATATGACATCATAGAGGTGCTAGCAAAATCACTGACTGGCTTCAGCCTTGGCTAGCAGCAGATCTGTCTTGGAGCTGGCTGGAAATGGCTCGATCCAATATGGGTGCAGCTTCTGGTGTTTTCTTACAGAAGCTACTCCTGAAGCCCCTCATGTAACCAAGAACATTGCCGCAGAAAAAGAGTATCATACATGTTAGTGTGCCAGTTCCTTTGGGAATGGCTTCTTTTTAGTGATAATGAAATATTGTCTGGGCTGAAATCTATGAAATCAAAGGAAAAAAATATTATAGTAATGCCTAATAAGGTGTTAACAGTGGACTGTGATATTATTGTTTCTGCATTCCTCCTCTTTTCTTATGATTAGCCAAAATTAGTGGTTAATTACCACCTTTAAAATTAATTTCCTACTTGGTTAATGAAAATAAAAACTTATTAAAATCAATCACTGCTTTCTAAAAGCATTAAAGTAATTATTCATCTCAGAAACACAAATTTCTTATATAATCTTAAAGAAAAAAATAATATTTTTAATATCAGGTAGACAGAATTTAGTCTTATTTAAGAAATAAAATTATAAATAAGTTACAGCATTTTCTCTTCTCTCTGCAGTTTGTAGGCTACGACACTTGTTTTTCTAAGTCTTTGTACTGTGGGATGATTTTCTTAATGCCACAGAGGTTAATCATGCATCTCTTTCCTGTTTCCATTGCAGGCACTGCAAATCACAACAAAAGCATTAACACAAGGACTAGGTCAAGTGGCTACAATAAATCATCTTCAAAGCCTGTTTTTCCACTTTCATTTTCCTTAGGTCTATTGAAGTTTTAAGTACAATCTTCTGCAAGTGAAATTTTGTTTTTGCTGAGTTTTCTCTTGTGATGATGTGTAAGATTAGATTTTCTAGAAATGTTAAACTGTGCCACAGCTGAACTGACTGTTTTTTGAAGATGCATGAAAATCGTAGCCTTTATGGACTGATTAACTTCTCTTTTGCCTGGAATATGAGTGAAAATTGTAATTCACTCAGCTGTTGTACTTTATCGTTAGATAAGAATATAAATTGGAATCTTTTAAGTTTTCCCTGTTAAGAGCTTTACAATGTTATAAAGTGATGAATGTACTGCATTTTATTCCATGAACAAGTTGATACTGTAATTCTTCTTCTGGAGAAGTTTAAGCAAATTCTTGGACTACAAGGCATTTAGTGTACAGTGATTCTTGCTATGAACCAAACACATATGAACGGCATATCCATAGTATATATAAAAAAATCTAATAATTTTGCTGAACATAATTGGATTGTCAGTTGATCAATTACTTTCGACTGTGAGAACTGGAAAGTGCTGTGATAGTGACATGCCACTTGTAAGACAAAGTATAAAAGAATATGATAAAAGGAGGACTTGCTGCACATTTGATCTTTTTCTTATCTTCAAGAAAATCAGAGATAAAATGGAACAAAATTCCTATTCAGGTATTTTATGTAGGACATTTAAATGCATTGGAAGAAAACATCTGGACTTGCAACAAAAAGGAAGTGGTGATTTTGAAAAGATATGCTTCCATTTTTTCTCCATGTACTATTTTCTTAGCTTTGTTCAAGATGAAGATGGCGACCATTCATCTCCTTTTTGGAAGGAACTTCCCACATTTCCTTAATTTGTCTCATAAATAAAGGATAAACTGAACCAATTTATCAGCCCTTTATAGAGTAACAAAATTTGATTAATGGATTTTGAGTAGCATAAGCTGATTAAATCTTTTTTGAGTAAAGGATTCAAGTGGATGAAACCTGTTTTTTAATATAAAACTAAGTTTTATTCCTCAAATGCAAAGAGTCAAACAAAGTGATTTACTTTTTTGCGCTTTTTTTTACATTTTCTTTTCCTTATGTCATCTAGAGTAGAAAAAGATTAGGAAAAAAATGGGGTTTGAAATATTATACTAGGAAGACAAACACATTGGATGATCAGAGCTCAGGATGTGGTACTCAAAACTATTTGCAAAATTAGATCTTCAGAGTTTTCATGAAAAACCCTTAAAACAAATTGATTAGTTTTACACAAGAGACAAGGATGGAAAAAAAAAAGTTAACCCAGTCTACTACTCTCAGTACCTAAGCACTGAGTTACTCTTCATTACCCAACAATATTTACACATAAACCTCTGTCAGTTAGCTGCACCATAAGCAGATATTTTGAATTCTGTTTTCTGAGTTGGTTACTGAAGCATATAGCTACAAATATTTTCATCAGCTTTACTCCCATATGCCACTGATTTCTTCAGAGTCTATAACCATGTCACATAGCTTCTGGGTATGTTAATTTATCCTACTTTGCTAAAATTTTATCCATGTGTGTAGTGGCACTGCACACAATAGTAAAAATGTTCCTTCTAGAAACACTCATCCTAGTTTGCTGTATTGAAAAAAACAGATTAAATAATCACAACAGCAGCACTTCATGAGTGTTATGACAATTAATTAATTAGAGTTTGCAGAGTGCTTCTTCAAAATGATTATTATTCTTATCTACTCTTAGTTAAGCACTCTCTAAGAAACAGGCAACTATTTCAGTTAAAACTCAAAGTAAAATCTTACTTGAAATTATAATAATTTGTGAGTTTTAATTAGCAAATACCAATACAATTTTACAGTATATAACATTTTGGAAAGCAACCAAACTGCAACTGCAACTCAGATCTTTGTCTCCACTAATACTCCTGTATTATACATTAAAAATATTATATCCATGTTTTACATTAATTTAACAATATAAACTATTTATATAAGGGAATGAATAAACATTTACTTTATCTGTGGTTCAGACAAGATAAAGTAGAGCAATTAATGAACTGCTTTATCCTATTAGTTAATAATATACTGCATTTTGCAGTGGAAGAGGAAATCCACTGTCACAAAAAAGCCCTGTATTATTTCCTAAGATCCAAAAATATAAATTGGATTAATATATTTAGGAGTGAAGCAAGAAAACATTTTCTAACAATTTCTCCAGTGAAATTCTAGAATAACCTTCAAACCAGGTAGGTACAAGTACCAGACTTTAGTAAACTTATGAAAGGGATTGTTAACATGATAGAGCAGAGAACTCCCTCGAGTTCTGTGCTGATATGGGTGATGAGCCGCATTCAAATGTATTCTCTGCAGTACCTTTGAGAATTGTGTAGACATCATGTGTCTCAGATTTTCTATAATAAAAGGACAATTATCACTGCTCCTATGCAGAAATGAATATTTGCTTGTTAGTTTTAGAGCTACAAAAAAAGATGAGAAATGGACAAATCAATTTGAAGTGAGAACAGCTCAGTGTTTCATTTATACATATTTTTTAAATGGTTAAAAGTTTTTTCTGGGATTAGGATTAACTCCTACTTTCCTCCTTTGGAATAACTCATTTGGCAAACTGAGGAGAGAAGAGGGAAAGACACACAGTTTAGGTTTCTTCTTCCAGACATACCTAAACATTTCCAACAAACCAATGTGTCAGGTTCAATTCCTTTGAATATATATGCATTTTTGGGGAGCATAAGTAAACAAATAAATATAAATAACCTTATCTCTTCTTTCTCAATGTGTTGTAATCTATTGAGTAAAATCCCTGAACATCTGCCTTCTACTCCCATTATGATGTTTCCAGCTTTGTTTGTTCAAATTGTAACAATACAGCTATTCCCTCATTGTTACCTGTGGTAAGTTGATAAAGGTGTTTTCCTAGAATTAGGAGATATGAGTCAATTTCTGTTAGGCTGTATAAAGTCCAGAACACTTTGGTTAGAAATCTACACAATTGTGAATAGCTGGTACTACCTCTGCAGTCCTTTTCATTTGAATCTTTGTCTGTGATAATCTAATTCATATGAAAATTTTGAGTGAGAGAGGAGCTGTCAGCTCCATAACAGTTCCTGAGAACATGATACAAAGTAGTTGTATAGATAGGTGACATTCTGCTTGTCATGTATTCATTGTGGTAATAGGAAAACCTTACAATGAGAAAAAGGGGAAATAATATTTTCCTAGCTATGTTCATGTATTGTTATGCCTAGTTGTAGTTGCTTAGGATGGTGGAATCCCTTCCTTGTTTCAATGTAAAACAATTCTCAACTTTAAAAGGGAGGAGTGCAGTACTGCTTCTTAAATACTAGATATTAAGGCATTATTTAAAACATTTTTATTAATATTATATGGTTTTACACTCAGTTGTGTTTGAAGGTAAGCAATTGAAAGAACTTTAACTTGGAATATTGAGGAAATATTTTCTGTACAGCTCTTATACTGCAATTGAGATACACAGATATGGGATCATTCAATGTAAAGGTTTTGATTAATTCTCTTTTTCTCTGTCAAAATGAAACATACTTTTGGTGGTTTTGTTCATTTCTGAAAGCAAAAAGATTATCAGAAAAAAGAAAGTAAATTAACAGATCTCTCTAAGCATATGGTTTCAGTTTAGTTTTTCTTCTGATTTCAACACATGGACAAACTTTTGTCACCAAGTATCAACCTGCCTGATCATGTGAGTAACTAGCTGTTACATTTTTTGTCCATCGTTGTAAGCATCTTCTTGCATCAACTTCAGAAGTCAGCAACAATGAGAGCCCTTTGTTTTTCTGGAACTATAAAGTTGGAAATGACCATCTGCTTGACATTCTGTTATTTGGACTCTTCCCTAGAAGTAGTTTTAAAGAATACATTAAGAACAGCAAAGAAAGAAGCGATGTGTAAGATGTTGCAATACAATTTTAACCCTTTCATTTCTCCTCATGAGGCAAATTTTTGTTAGAGACACTAAAACAATGAAAACCAAAAAGAAATTCGTATAGTTCACAGTAATTTGGTTTATAGCATTGAGGTTTTGGCACTGCATTTTTTTACCTTATCAGTAAATGATAACTGTATAGCTTTTACTGTCATTAGGACATTTCCAATATTTAAGATTCTAGTGATGTTTTGTTCATGCAAAAAGTTTAGAAAGTGTGTATTCAGCAGTAATTTGTGCCAGAATAAGGGATCTAGTGCTAGAACATCCCCAAAATAGCAACAGAACAAATAACAGTTTGTATAGAGTATAATTTGGAATAGGTAATGGGTACAGTGTTTTCAGCACATTGTAAAGAAATAAATAAAGATTTAGGTTTAGTATTTTGCCAGTTAAAATGTGATATTAGTCTAAACCTATTTCACATTTGCAACCTTAAAATAATGAAAGAGAATGAAATAAATAAAAACTGGATAAAATTGCTATGGAGATGGGCTTTATTTGAAATGTTAAATACCGAAGGCAAAGTACATCTTTACTGAGCATTATCAAGTAGGTTCTTCTGTCATGGGATAGAATTCTTTCATTAAGGCTATTCTGTGAGTCTCAGGAAAGTACATTTCTGTTTTAGTAACTTATAAACAGAGGAGGACTCTAGTTATTAAAGAGATTAGCTGCTTGTGGTCTGTTCCTAGCTACCGAAGAGATTAAGGAGAGCTTCAGACATGTGAGGAACTAAAACAAAGAAGGTTTCTTTTGAGCTTAAGCACAGGCTAGATGACTTTCAGGAAATCACTGAAGAGGAAGACTCTTCAGAATGAAGAACCTGATACAGAGATAAAAACCTGGAAATGAAGGAGAATAATATGTGTGCTCACTTTTATGGCACTTCTTCAAAACTGAATGTGAGATGTCATTGCTGAAAACCATCTCATTTTCTCAAGCTACCAGTTGTTTGAGATCAAATACTATGCTCTGATCTCAAGCAGTAGTAGTATGCATTCTTTAGAACTTTTAATACTAGAAGATGTTAAATCTCTTTTAAAATCTTGTGGAAAAAATATTTCAGAAAGAAAGAGCAAGGAAAACTCAATTCTAAGAGAACTGCAGATAGATCCATCCTGTAGGTTCACACTTTTGGCACCTAAAATTGAACTTTAAAATGAAAAAATAAAAAAATCATCAATTTTCCCAATAGCTATCTGTCACAATGTAGCTTGTACCACCTGTAGTCCAAGGCTGAATTCATACCAAATTGCTCAAGTTATAGCCATAACTCTCATGAACATAATATTTATGATGATATCATCAAACTGCATAAAGTTATGTATCATGTTATCCAAAAAGCACACAATAGTAACAGTCCATCCTCTTCAGGGGAAAACTCCCTGACTGTCCTTCCCCTGAGCAATGCGGCATCCCTCCCGCAAGGAACAATCCCCACAAGAAGTCTTGACATCTCTTTGGGGGAACCCCCTCTTCCATACTCCAGTGTGGGCTCCTCCTGCTCTACAGGCTGCACAGTAGGCTCCTCATTGATGGCCCTGCCCAGAGACAGGGATGACACCAGAGCTGGGAAACCTTCCTGAACCTCCTCATCCGAGCATTCGTAGCACAAACCCACCACATTCCACCCCAAGCTGGGAAAAGCTTCCTAAACCTTCTTATCAGAGCATGCTCAGTAGAAAACCACCACAGCCAGTAACATAATTATCTGATTATTTATTGTTTTCTTTGTGAAAGAAGTCACCTTTGAGGATGAATTTACTCAAAGATTAAAACCTGTATATTTGATATACACTCTTGTTGGCTGCTGGTTGAGTGCCAAGAAATCAATTTTGGTCTTGTCTGACTAGCTTATTTTAATCACTATAAAATTCACTCAAAGGATCAGCTAATGCCTAGCTGACATAGGGCAAGTGCCTTCAAACAGATATAGAAAGTTCCAGCTAAAACACTACAGATAATTTGGTTTCATCTTTCTTATGTTGCTGGTAAATGACAAAGTAATATTTATGATTATCAGGCTTTCAAGTACATCCAGAAAAAAAAAAAAGCTAGTTTGTTTGGGTTTTTTTTCAAAACTATTAAACATAAAAAGCTTGATTGCTTTTATAGGAAACAATACCTCTTAAAGTACTTACCATAAAGTGTTCCCTCATGCTCATAGGACGTAGATCTTAATTAACCTTTCCAATAACCTTGCCTTGTAGTTAATTAAGCCAGTACAAACCGCACTACCTTAATTCTGAATTCTAAACTTACAGTGATCAAAATAACAAAGATAAACTCCTTTTGGAGATTTCAGCTGACCTTGTAATTTAACATTGTACAGCTTTTATTAAGAATACACTCTTTTAAAGGTGCTGGGGTATATCAGTGCTGGTAGCTTTTCTAGTACCACCTCTTAAGAGTACAGGAGCAGGCAATTCCAAAATATCAGAAGTCAAGCAGGAGAGGCAGAAGGCTAGCTTGGCTCTGCATGGAGCTTCTTCTGCAGCTAAGGCAAAAAAACAAAGTATATGGCCAGTGGAAGCAAGGTCAGGAAACATTGGAGGACTACAGACATGTTTGTCACTGCATGGAGAATATTAGTGTGGCAAAAGCCCAATTAGAACTGAAGGTGGCTGGTACAGTGGGGGACAATAAAAAGGGCTTTTTAAAATATGCTAATAGCAGGAGGCAGACCAGAAATAACATTGGCCTGTTATTTGATGAGAATTGTATGCAGTTTTGGGCATCACAATATAGGAGGGATATGAAGCTGTTGGAGATCATCCAGAGAAGAGCTATGGAGATGGTGAAGGGTCAAGAAAGGAAGCTGTATGAAGAGCTACTGAAGTCACTTGATTTGTTTTGCCTGGGGAAGAGAAGACTGAGGGGAGACCACATTGTGGTCTACAGCTTCCTCTCAAGGGTAAGTGGCGGAGCAGGAAGTGGTGTCTTCTTTCTGGTGACCAGTAATAAGACCCAAGGGAACAGCATGAAGCTGTGCCAGGGAAGGTTTAGGTTACCTATTAGAAAAAGTTTCTTCACCCAGAGGGTTATCAAGCACTGGAAGAAGATCCCCAGGGAAGTAGCCTGACAGAATTCAAGAAGCATGTGAACAAGGCCCTCAGGCACATGTGAAGAGACAGGAGTTGGACTTGATGATCCTTGTGGGTCCCTTAGAATCCAGGATATTCTATGATTCTATTATTGTCTCTATCTCCTATGACATCGGCATGTGAGTATACAGTAGGAAGAAAAACAAACCCTAAAGTGTGTCATCTGATTCTGACCTAGCAGAATGAGATTCTAAATCCATAAATAACTGTCATATAGACAGGAATTTCCATGTAGCTGTCCTTCATTTCTCTGCTACTGGTCTGCAAAATAACTGTGTAGTCTCCAGGCTATATTTACATTTACCTGCTGGACATGCTGAAGTGGCCTGGAAGAATTGGATCCTCAGGTAGCACATGTCAGTCACCTGGAAATACACCAAATTTCCAGTCAGGGTAGGCAAGACAAAGAACATGGAAGCCTTCATCTTGATAAAAACACTTGGTTTTATTAAAGGTTCGTGCTAAGGTCACAGCTTGAAATTGCTATGCCAAGAACTCTCAGTAACTTTGGTATCAAGAAGATTTAGTGCTATCCTGACAAAATAAAGAGCAACTGTAAACAAGCAACATCAAGAAAAAAGGTAGACGAGTGGAGCAGGGAAAAAAAGCTTTCATCCAAAAATATCCTCAAACTGACTGACCACAGGACTTAACTTGAGGTGTTCACAAAGATGTAGAGCAGGAAATTATTCATTCCACCCCATCTTCTCAATAAAAAAGACAGTATTACCTACTCTGTCTTTCCTGCTTTGAACAGGGGTGTACATCTACCATCTTCCACCTCCAGCTCAGAAGAAGGATGGGATGGACAGCTTCTATATTTGTTATGCATTAATTTGCTCCAATAGAACAAAGGTTCAGGTGACTTTTCTTCTCCTGTGATTAACTTACCAGGTTGGCATTTTTTTTTTCTTATGTTATTTTCAATCTATATGTTATTTGTTCCTTTGGGACTACAAATTATCTTTAAAAATGCTTCTTAAATGTCAGCATGGCAATTCAGCACCCATTCCACACAGTGGAAAACTCACTAGAAATTCATGTTTAAGTTTGATACTTGGAAATCCATTGATAAATGAAAAGGAAAATCAGTTCTTTACAGAATTCTGTTTACATTACCGATCTTCCCTCATGCATTTGGTGAGTGAACTAGATTTTGTTTATTTTGTGATGTTAATATTTCTTAATTTTTATCAAGTCCCAAAGAATGTTTGCATGATGTTTTTGAGTTATCTGAATAACTTTATAAAGAAAATTTGTTTGGCTATTTGAGAATGTCCTGTAGCACATGTATTATTTTAAAATATATGAGTTATTTTAAAATCTTAGTGAAAAGAAGCAGTCATACAGCTTCTGCTTTCAAAATATACGTTTAGTTAGGTAAAAAAGGGGCTTTTTGGGGAAAAGCAGTGTGTTTCTGTTTTGGTCAAATGACAATCTTCAAATCAGGCCACCTTGATGATAATAGGGATTTTTCTAAATATTTAATTTTATATTAATCTCCTTAATATATTTACAGACATAAAATATTATATATTGAACTAAGTTTTCCATTGTGAACAATGAAATCTTGGTAGGGCAAAAAAAATCCTGTTAATAGTGTTTAGGGACAACCAAAACAAAACAAAACAAAACAGAACCACACAAAACCAGGAATTACATCTTGAAAATGTAACAAAAGGAAATATTTTCTCAACCTAACATGTGGAAGGGATATAATATTGCACTAAGATCCATCATAGGAATTCCATGTTTTCCACTGATCAACACTGAATATCATTACATGTAAGAAAATACCAAGCATAGGCTGCTGACATTTTTTCCGTGTGACAATTGTTAAGCCTTTACTGTATGATTGCATGGGAAAATCTGATGCAGCATAAAAGATAAAGTAGTAGTTGTCAAAAGTTTAAATTGTAGAAGCCAGCAGCACCTCAAATGTCTTTGATAACTGACCCATTAGATATGGTCTTCCCTTGAGGTCTAAATGTGTTATGCTTTGCTGTGTACTGACCGGAAAGAATGTTTTATTGAGCAGTTAGAAAAACCATCAATGAGATCAGAAGATAGGTATGAAGCATTGTATACTAAGTATAATCTCCAATTCTGCTGAGCTGCCAAACAGCAGTGACAAGACAAATAAAAAAGAAATAAAAGAGGCAAAAATGAATAAATAGAAGACCAAAAAAGAAAATAAATGAGGTAAGAAGGTAAGAGGAAATAACATTGTTCCAATAATCAGCCATCACAACAAGTCAAGACAAATCTCTTAAATCCAAACTGACATGGAAATTGAAACCCACAAACACATAGAGTAAAACATTCATAACTTTGTGTGAACACACTAGGGAGCCCTGTGAAGTTTATAATTCACTTTAGTGAGGGCAGAATTAAAACGAGAGACAAGGTTTTATATGTACTAAGACATTTCATTTCCTAACTGCCAGAATTTAAACACCACAATAATGTTCAACTTAACTGTCCTCTTTTCCTGTCTGAGTTGCCTTTGGTTACTTAGAGACAACATTTCTCCTGTTTTAGACATCTGACATCAGTAGACAATTATCAGAGCAGTTACTAGAAATGTTGTCTAGGTTTCTCTTATAGTCTTCTAAAAAAGAAAGGCAACTCTAAATCATCTGAAGAGTAATCAAGACCTTGTAATAAGATATCCTGGTCACACAGCTAAGTTTGAACTTTCACTTCTTTGAAATTGATATATCTGACTAAGGGCCACATATTGGACATCTCCACCCTCACTGTCTTTCTCAAAATATGAACACACACTTTGAGTCTCACAAATTGAGTCTTTTCAAAATTAAATACGTTTTGTCTTTTGAAATAACAGCTACAACAGCTACAGGTCCCCATAGTTCCTATCTATCAGCAGGTATCACAACTACTGGGAAAAGAAAAGAAACATCACACTCTGAGTTGTGGTGCCACCATGCCACAAAGCAGGTAGCAAATAAAAATGAACAGGCCCAGATATCATTTAAAAAACATGAACACTACTGAATATCTTAGTGATTAGGATTATTTATATTAAGCAAGTTCCTCTCCCACAGCTCTTACAGTGGAGTTACCTATACTGGGTGCAGTATTCAAGCACTGGCAGAGGGAAGATGCAGGGAACAATTACAGACTTGTCAGTCTAACTTCAGTGCCTGATAAAATTATGGAGATGGTTATTCTTGGAGTTACTGGAAAAACACTTAAGAATCAACACAGTCATTGGACATAGCCAGCATAGGCTCACAAGGGCAAAGTTCTGCTCCCTAACAGTGTATGCTTTTTTGCAAGGCAAAAAAGTCATAACTCTTTCTATATTAATATGTATTAATATTATCCTCTGCTATATATATTAGTATCCTCCTCAGTTTATACAGTTCATTAACACTGTGATATCAGATTTAACTTTACTACTTTTCCTCACTTTCAAATTACTTTTTTAAATTTGGCACTTAGTATTTTTAAGACATTTGTTTGCAAATAATTATTTACAAAATGAATGAGGTGATTTGAGACATGGACACTTTCTTTCCTTATGGATCTAATGTTGGTGTGCAACAACAGAAATACATTAATGTTCTCCTTGCCAAAAAAAAAACTTGTAAATATCTCATTTTGATTCACCACCTATAAGCCTGTCACTTTTTCTAAAATATCTAAGAATTTATCAGAAAATAATTGTTGGATATTTGGAAATTATTTAGTAACTAATAGGAATGTCATGTGTTGATTAATATATAGTATGCACAAAAATAAATTACTTACTCTGTTGAGCAACATGGTCCTTTATAACAGTGTGCTGTCAGAGCAAAAAACTCAGTTACTTGTTTAAGGAGCACCTTGTTGTAAATAATATTAATTTCACATCTTTTATTTCACACTTTGAGTGGAAGTATGCAAACCTAGTGACTACAATAAATAGTTGTGGTATGCATTAATAGACAAGTCTCTAAATAAGTACAAAATAAAAATTTGAGAGGATTGCTAAAAGATACTGATTTTCCTAATCTAGATACTGTACCCATGGGTGGAAATATTCTAAATATCCTTGCATATATCATATTCTAATGAATATGCAGTATACTTCAGTGGCCTAAAGAGTGAACAGTGTCTCACATTGTAAAGGGAAAATGAGATAATGCAGGGAGATTTTATCTTTATGACTTGATTTTATTTTGTCTTTTCATTTAGTTACCATGGCTAAGTTTTTAAAAGGACATATTACAATAAAGGTGCCTTATATATAAACACATTTATATATATATATATTAGTTTTAAAAAACTTATCTAGTTATGCAAGCAAAATGTAGCATATAGGACTCCCAAGAGGAAATACAAACAAACAAACAAACAAAAAAAGCAAAAATTAAAAAAAAACAAACATGAAAGGTGTGAAGGTTTCATTTGCATACAGACTCCCACGTATGACATTTTCAGGCAAAGTGCTGTAGTATGTCACTGATCATTCTCCTTGGCTTATGGAGGCTTCATTCTCATCCTTATCAGCTCAGAGGGCTCAGTACCCAGAGAACAACTGATCTTCCTATTACAGACTGAGGTAAAGAATGGATTTAATACCTTAGACTTTTCCTCTTTCTTGGTCGCTACGTTTCCCACTCCATCCAGCAAAGAATGAAGAATCTCCTTAGCCCTCTTTTTGTTGTTTATGTATTTATAGACATTTCTTATTATCTTTTACTGTAGTAGACAAGTGGTATTTGGGCTTTGGTTCTTCTGATTTTCTCCCTGTATTATGTCACAATATCCTTGTAGTTCTGAGTTGCCTGCCCATTCTTCCAAAGGTCATAAACTCTTTTTTTTTCTTTTTTCTTTGAGTTTCAGCCAAAGCTCTCTATTCAGCCAGGCCAATCTTCTTCCCTGCCAGCTCATCTTTCAGCACATGAGGATGGCTGTTCCTAAGATTCTCTTCTTGAAAAATGGCCAGCCTTCCTGAACTCCTTTGCCCTTCAGGACTGCCTTCCAAGGGACTGTCAATAAGGCACTGAGATGAAGGGAAAAAAGGAAATGGGAGAAGAAAAGGGAGAAGAAAACAGGAAGAGAAAAAAGGGAATAGAAAAAGGAGAGAGAAGGAAGTTTCTGCTTCATTCACGCTGCTGTCAGCTGACAGTGCTGCCTACTAGATGGACTTTGCAAGCTTAAGCTAATGGACACATCCCAGGAAACTTTCTTCATTTTGATGATTATTAGGGTGCAGCTAGATGACTCAGACCACTTCTTGAGCCTTGAGTAGTCACAGGTCAGCTTCACCATCAGCACAGTGTGGCAGGAAAGTGATGTGTCTGAGATGCAGTTCACCACGAGAAGACAGCACATTTTCCACTCCAGAAGTGAAAACTTTCTAAACCAAAAATGAATATATGAATATCTAAAGAGCAAATCTTGTGAACAGTAGTTGAAATTAAAAAAAAAAATTTTTTATAAAAGAATGACTATCTCCAGTTACTCAGTTTCTAAAAAAAACTTACTCTGTACTTCCACTGCAATATGTTAATTAAATCTAAAAACTAATTATCTATTTTATTAAATAAATAATTTTAATTAATTTTTCCATAAATAAATATTTTGAATAAGTCTGTATGTCACTTTCCTGTTTATTTTCAGTTTCCTATAAATAACCTAACTTTCCAGGGAAATTCTTTAGAATATATTGATGCTAATATGAATGTTGATGCAGTCTTAACTTTAGACATTCATATCGTATGAAAGGCAAAGATATCACTGAATTAAAAACTTTTAATTATCCACTAATTTCTATAATATTAGGTAGCAGAAGCTTTCTTAGTTAAGCTGCTTTCCATAACTTACTCACTTTAGTAATTTACACAACAAACAGCTGAAAAAATATTATACTTAATGGTCATCTTCTTTAAAAAAAAAGATTCAGCCTTAATTTTATCAAACCTCAGATACAACACTTATTTTAAATAGTTTTTTGAGAGCTGTATGGTTTTTTTGTTTTTGTTTTAGAGAAACACAAATGTCTAATATATGACAAACTGCAAAAAGCTTTTCAAATAACCTAATTTTCAATGGTATAGTCTAGAACCATATTAAAAATATTAAGCTGTATGTCATTCACACTTTTGTCTGGGCAACCACAGGATTTGCTCTAAGCGTCCACAGGGATAGGAACAGCAACAGTATCTTGCTTATGAATTATACATTTTTATCTATTCATTTTTACTTGAAACATGAAAATGTATTATGACTCTGTCACATGAGTAAAACCTAAATGCAAACCCATATTTATACTTTCTAATTATAATTCAGAAAAAAAACCCCAAATTTTTGGTACTTATTAAGGGAATTAAAAAATTACCTTTTTTCTTCCTTTTCATTTTTTTTTCTACTAAGACTCTTCTCCCAAACTGATGTTTTACTTCCCACTGGAAGTACACTGATTCTTCAGCTACCTAGTGAAAACTCTCACTCTCCACATTTTTCTCCTATGATGTTTTCTCTTGGCAAATCTGAATTGAATTTTGATGACACTTCACTTACATCCTGATTGAAATCCCACTGAAGTCAACGACTTTCTTTGGGAATCAAGGTGCAAAGATAGTCTTTAAATACTTTTGAGGTAATGACAATCTGAATATATATCTCAAAGAATTTCTGTGTTCTGGGACTGTTACTGAATTTAAGCTTAATACATTATGACAGCTGAGAAATCTCCAGGCTTCAGCAAGGTTCACAAGCTATGCTGCCTTAGAAGTTGGGAACCACAGGCTATGAGATGCTTTGGGAGTAAAATAGCTAGGGGTTCTTACAGTGATTCATGATCTCGTGTTTCAAGTTATTTTATGATTATTCTTTACAAGGACTTATGAAGCTCATGATAATGAGGAAGAGGTACTGCACAAGATGAGACAAGCCCCTGGAAGACTATTAAAGCACATGAACTGTTAGAAAGCAGTGCCTAAATCTCTCTGTGGATCTCATGCTTAGTATCTTACTTAGACCAATCTTACCACAGAATCACAGAATGTTAGGGGTTGGAAGGGACCTAGAAAGATCATCAAGTCCAACCCCCTGCCACAGCAGGACACCTAGGTAAGGTCACACAGGAAGGAGTCCAGGAGGGCCTTGAATGTCTCTAGAGTAGCAGACTCCACAACTACCCTGGGCAGCCTGTTCCAGTGTTCCCTCACCCTTACTGTGAAAAAGTTTTTCCTCACATTAAGACTAAACCTCCTATGCTCTAACTTGCTCCCATTGCCCCTTGTCCTAACATTGGATGACATTGAGAAGAGCCTGGCTCCTTCTTCCTGACACTAGCCCTTAACATATTTATAGACATTGATGAGGTCTCCCCTCAGTCTCCTCTGATCCAGGCTAAAGAGACCCAGCTCTCTCAGCCTGTCTTCATAGGGTAGATGCTGCACTCCCTTAATCATCTTGGTAGCCCTGTGCTGGACTCTCTCCAGCAGGAGAGAGCAAAGCCAGGGTCACTTCATTCAGGGTTTGCTAATCCATCATCAGCCAACAATCCTCATTTGGCTTTTTCACAAGCCATACTTACCACACTACTATAGGGGTTACAGCTGTTTCCTCCTTGAGGTCATGCTACATTTCATCACATGATCACTCTTTCCCCTCTTTGCAGTTTGTGTTCCCTCCCAGGTTGTACAATGTCAGAAGGGTACAGGAGCAGGGGCTGAGATATCATTGCAGCCAATCATGCTCCATAGCAGCAACTAGGTTCCCCTATCCCACTCCCCCAGCCACCCCATCTTCTGTGTTTGTTTCTTTTACATTGTTTTCTTTAATAACTGTGGTGCAGCTGCATATGCATGAGGAGCAAACAAGCCCCTTTAATCACTATCAGAGGAGAAGGAAAACTGTACATCACATCCCCACCCAAGCCCCCTGGTTCCCAGCTAGGACCCCTTAGCTGTGTTTATTAGATCAGTCTTAAAGAGCATTTAGTTCAAAAGATTTGAGTTTACTTATCAAATGAAAGGTCTGTAACTAGAAAGCTACAACACGTTACCTTCCCCTGAGAAAAGTTTGGATTCTTAACTATTAAATTCAAAAAGTCTTTCCTCTATAACCTCCAGCCAACAGCAGCTTTTCAGACAAACTGAGGGAAAGAAAAACAACAACAAACATGCAAACAAAAAAACACAAACATTTTTCATTATGCTACAGCTGTAAGAGTTATCTGCTTAATGATATTAGCTGATAGTATTTTTTAACACTTTTAAAATAATGTTGAACATTGAATACTTCAATCTTGTATGTTCCCACTGCTGAAAGAATATTCAACTTCTTAGATGCCAGGTCTTACAGTATTTAACAGGTAACATAAAGTGTTAATACATACCGGTTACTATATATAAAGGTAAAAACAGAAATGGTAAATAAACCAACTGAGTCAATGAAAGAATTCAAAGAACAGGAACAAGGTGGAAACAAAAGGAAAAAAAATCATAAATAAATAACAAAATACCCTCTTCTGAATATGATAATCTTTAATTCATTCAAATAATTATTATAAATATATTTGAATAATAAATAAGTAATAATCACAGAATGTTAGGAGCTGGAAGGGACCTTGAAAGATCACCTAGTCCAAACCCCTGCCAGAGCAGGATGTATTGATGCTGTTGACAAGATAGGTACATGATAAGAGCTGGAAAAATATCTTTCTTATTAATTTAATATATAGTTATTTTTGGAAACAAAACATATCTTACAGAATTTCACAGTGATCAAATTGAGTTATGTAACATTTCTCTAAAAATTTCAAGTTTGAAATTAATAGAAAATTATTAACCTGCTTTTGGTTTTCTTGGCTATTCCACAGAAGTCTCCAGCAAGATTATAATGGTTATATTGATATATAAAGTGTATATATATTCTCTACTTAAAGAAATATTAGTTTATTTCCTCTAAACCACAAAATGTGTTATTTTCAATCACTGGAAAAAAGAAAATACTATTTCCTCTGTTATTAAACCTCAATCACCTTAAGGGAGAAATCAATTAAGAATGTCTATTACAATTATAGTGTCACCATTAACATTCATCATCAACTAAGTATGCTTGTAACTTACATCTGAAGGTACTCACCAACTGTCCAGAGAAGGTCATACGAAAAGTTATTTATCCTGATCAAGTAATGAGATCATGTAAAATTAATTTAATGTAATAAATGTCTAAATAATACTATTAATCAAGTATATACTAGCAATACAAAGATTTAAAAATACTTTACACATAATTGTCCCAAAGGTAATTTTTAATTTCACTACTGGAAGCATATCCATTACTTACTTTTCAGTTTTTCATATTTTTTTTAAATAATGCTTAACCTAGAAGCCATTGTAGTGGCAAGGGTAGCATATTCCATCAAAATAGTCTGCTTCAAAATGTTCAGATTAGTATTGAAGTGCAGTAGACTTGGATTAGATGCTTGACTGCTGAAGACCCTAAAGAAGTAATTTGTTTTTCTAAAACTCATTTCAAAGGTGTTACTAATGATTTTAGCCATATTTGAACACCGAAGTAAATGCTACCAATAAATAAAAGCAGAATTTAGTGAGATTTTACTATCATCATCCAGAATAACAAATCAAGCTCTTCACTTGGTTAGAAACTTTATTAGTAAAATATGATGTCACATGTTTTAGCAAATTAAATCTTCTCTCTGGTATTCTTTATTGTTTTGTGTTTCACTTGCACTGTTGTTCTTAAATTTAATCATGGTAATAATTCAGCTGCTGATAAACTTTTGGGTAACAGCAGGTCGCCTAGAAGGAACTCAAAATTTCCAATTCAGCAATTTTGCAGTTACATCAAGAGTAAAACAGAAAGAAAGAACTTTTGGAATAAGTAAGCTTTAAAAAGTGCTTACAAAATAAGTTTGTTTACTTTCTGGAATAAATTAGCATATTCTTACACACATAATACTTTATCTTAGCCAATGTATTTTAATTTTGTTGTATAGCATTAGTATCTATCTTATTTTTACCCTGGATAGTGTTTTACTCCTGACGTTGTTTTGAAATCCGTGAAAAATGCCTACAGTGCATTGAACCAGTTAGAGCACTGCCCCAGATGTTTAGGAGAATTTCACTTTGTTTTACAGCTGAGACTTACTCTCTGTTTTCTGTTGTATCATAGTACAGTTTCAAGGAAATAAATCAATTATTTAAACTGAATTTATTTCATATGACATTAATTTTCTAAACATGAAATTATGAAGCACACATGCTCTGTTAGGCCCATCCATTTTACTGTAATGTTAAAGATTTTTATTGAACAAACAAAGCAGAGTTTACAAATAGTGCTTGTTTTCCAGACACCAGAGTTATATTCTGAGCTGAAGTTAAGAAGGAAGAGGTTGTATTAAAGATGCAGACACTGAAGTCAAATATACAATTCATCACTGAAGACTTTCCTTTTATCTACATATGTAAAGGGAAGACAATGGTCTGAATTTAAGAGAAATCACCTAGCTTTGTCCCAAACTTCAATAATAGCATTCACCATAAATAGCTAAAAGAGTCATATAGACCAGAGTAAAACCTGTTCTTCTTCAGGATGTAGGGAGCTCCCAAACTTCTGAAAGTTTTCTCTGCTTTGAAACTTAGAATCATAGAATGGCTCAGGTTGGAAGGGACCTTAAAGATCATCTAGTTCCAACTCCCCTGCCATGGGCAGGGACACCACATGCACTTCTGGACTTTTAACTGAAGACCTTCTTTTAAAATACTAAAAAAATAAAATAAATAATAAATAATAAAAATAAAATAATTAAAATAAGGTTTTAATTGAACAGAAAAAGGAAGGATACAGTTGATAATGAAAAGAGATCACCAGTTTATTTGTGCACAAAAAAGGTCCTCAGAAGTCCTATTTAATGTTTATTTTTCCACTAATGCTTTCTACCAAAATAGTAGTGGGAAATTTAATAAAATTTGCTAACAGAAAATAAGGACACAAAAATATTTTGGATGATTGTAATACTATGTAGATGAATATGACAAATGAATATGACATATGAATGAATATGACAAAGAGAAAGAGAGAGCTTTCATTTTCTTTTTGATACTCAGTTGTCTTCTTATCAGAGATAGCTACATATGTAATCAGAAACTTTTTTGTGATACGTGACCAGCCCCACAATCTAAAATTTCAGGGAGCTGTGCCCACATCACATAAGACCAGGTTTCAAGTGCTGTGTGTTACAAGTGGTCTGCTCTATGGAGGGAGCGGTGTAGATGCAAGTTTCTCTGCGACACATAGCTACTTCAAAGGCTGGTTAATAAAATTGACAATTAATTAAGACAGACATTTAAAATTTATCTTTATTTAGACATAATAGTCTTTAATTTTTCATAGGTTTTCTAGCGGCATGATGGGTGTCTTTGATGTTGTTAGTCTAGTTAAGATTGCACTTCCTCCGTATTGCTGGCTGATGTTACAAATCAACAGGGGGTGCCATGTTTCTCACAATGGAAGTTACTGCCAGCAGAGACCAGAGTTATATTTGCTGTATATTGTTTCATAACAAAATGAGAATCTTTTCCCCATGACCACTTTCATATCAATTTTCATGAAGGGAATAGTTAGATTTAGTCTAATGTTCTTTAAAATTAAGTACACTGGAATTGCAACTTATGAACCAATCTTCAAATTCCAGTAAGTGTATGAGATGAATAGGCCTTTTTGAGGCCAAAGTCATTTATCACATCACTGGTTTAATACAAAAGTCTGTAGTCAGATGGCTGATCACTTAGTCTGCAAAGAAAAGTGCTGATAGAAGCAGGCTGTGGTGTCAGAAGGAGGAGCTTAAACATGGTCATGAAGCCAAGACATTTATATCATTATGCATGTCAGACACTGAGGGAGGAAAAAGATGCTATAATGTGTTTCTATAAATAGTACGAGGACTGAAATTATAGTCACTACACTCCAGTGCCCTTCTGACAGAAATTATATGGGAAGCTGGGACAGAGGGTAACTTTAGTATAAGATAGATTAGCCAAGGGAGATAGGAATGAATTTTCATAAAGTTAATGTTTCTCCCAAGACATGAAGGAGAGCTGGAAAATAATCAGTCTGTAGAAAGGAGAAATAGAAGTCAGGGAAAGCTAATCAATGAAAGAGAATGTCAGTTGTATTTTGAAAAACAGAAATCAATGTAGTATTTAAATATTCAAGGTAGAGAAAGTAAAAAAAGATATACTCTGATGAGTCTTAAACTGAATAGAACTTACCCGGATAGTATACATAATATGAAGTCAAATTTACAGGTTTTTCTTTCCCAGGTTTTTGAACAATAATGTCAGAAGATGTTTGCTAGATTTCAGTAATATTTTACCATTACTCAAAATATATACATTTTCCTAAAATACTTAGACTGTTACATATTCTTTCTTTATTTTCAGGAGATAAGTAAAATATGATAAAATATTCTCTGACAGCTGATAATAACATCTACTGGCTGGTATGTTAAGCCCTTTTATGTCTCTATAATATAAAGGAAACTTAATTTCATCCAGATGGAGCTTTTCTCTCTGATTACCTCCCATGCTGCATGTTCTTGTCCCTTTCCTTCCACAAGACCTTGGACTCTTGCTGTGGACACCTGGCTAACTCCAAACTCCATGATGCAGATCATCTTTGAGGTGAGATTGTGTCTGCTATTTTATTGGTCCCCCTGTGTGCCTACTTCTGTGGTCAATTTTGTTTGTCCTTCCATTTCTGGCATTGTTTGGCACCCTTCTTGAATCAACTTGACACCACATATACATATGTATAGAGAGAGTAATCTACCATAAATATAGCTGCTGCTAAATATTGATGTTTGCTTCACTAGTGATAAGTTTTTAGTAACCTGTAACATGACATATGTGGGGAGCAATTGCAGAGACAGAGACATTGAGTTATATGAACACTTTAAGAACAATCTAGAGACCTCTACTTGACTCCTCCCCTGTTTCCCCGGTTACTGGTCTTCTCCCCGGTTCTCTAAAGTAAGAATGTATCCCTCCTTCCCTTGTTTGGCATGACTCCTCCCTTGTTACCCTGGTTACCAGTTCCTCCCCTGTTCTCCAGGAATGGAGCTGTCCCCTCCTTCTCTCCCCTTATTTGTTGTAAACTCCTCCCTAAGTTCTAGCACCTTCTGTTGGAGAGCCTATATAAAGAGCTCTCTCCCTGGCAATAAAGTTCACTCCTTGTCCACCCTTCCCCAGTCTTGGAAGCTGTGTGTTCCTGTGTTCCTGTCTTCACTATGCCGGAGCTCCTGGGACCTGAAGTGCATGCCGCAGCCGTCCAGCTAGCTGGGGCACGGCAGTGGCTCTACCCCGGAGTGGACCTGCCTTCCTCTCCTGCAGGCTGCGACATACATATATAATTTATTGCTGCTATTATCGTTGTTTTAATTGACCTCTGCCATACTATTTATGGCTGCTATTGATTTGTAATAGATTGTTATATATTTGTATGCTTTATTAATTGCAAGTATATTTGTTAGTGGTGATTCTCCTGGTATTTGTGGAGATCTATAACAAAGTAGAGAAACTTATAGGATAAAACTTTCATGTCCTTTTGTATTACAGAATCCTACAAACCCATGTTCACAATCCCTATACACCCAAAGAATGGATGATCCTTTAGACTGTGACACCTGTCAATGCATTATATATGCCAATGCATATGGGTTTCTTCTTAGATATAGGAATACAAATATCTCATTATCACCATGTTGTGTCTTTTGCAAGTTTCCTTTGGAAGTAGCTTAGAAAAATTTATATCTGCACTCATCAAACAATCTCTAGCAGACCTCTACAATAATATCACAAAATCTTTTCTGTTATTGTTTTCACCCTGAAGCATTTTATAACATATTTGTACTTTTTTTCTGCTTTTACAGCAATTTCATTGTTATAGAGACTATATTCAAGACTATACATTAGTGAAGAACCACAAGCATGTTCAAACAATAAAGTTATTGCTTATTGTCCTGTTTTGAGTTAGAACGGAACTCATTCTGTTCTAACAGGAGGAAATGAAAGAATGAAAACTAAGACCAATGTAAAGATACATGGTAGAAACTGAAGCATGAAGTATGGACTGGGAAGTAAGTAATGGAGTCTCATGTTATTGGAACAGAAGACTTTGCAAAATAAAAAGTAATGACAGAAAGTTTATTGTAGAATGTATACAAATTTTACATGTTCTACTGGATTTGGAAGGAATCTGCTTTGGTATTCACCCATCTTTTAATTTCCCTAAAAAGAACTGCTATTGTGATTTTTTTTTTTTTTTGATCTATAGAAGTAGCATGTTTTACATAAGCCATTTTTCATCCCTAACAATTATTTCCAGAGAAAAACAGTATAATGTTTTGCTTCCACTTTTCATAATGTAACAATTTATTTTAGTGGTAATTACATGGATTTACATCAATGGAACTGAAAGGACAATCTCACACAAAATATGTAAACTGTTCCCTTTTAATCACAAACAACTACAGAGGACTGTCATCTCTAGCTTGTAAGTCATTTCTCTCTTTATAGTAAGTTCATGCTTGCTCATTTCCCTGGCAACCTCCAATTCAACAGTGACCAGTTCTGTATTTGTATTTTCTTTCCTTCGCATTTTCATTAAATGTTTGAGACCCGCCCAATGGGTGCCAAGAGACAAAGGTCTTACCTCAGAGCTTTATGGATAAAAAACAGCTACTCTGATAATTTATGTACATGAAATATTCTTTGACCACAGCTGATTTAGTTCTATGTCTCTTTGCTGGACTAAATTATTATTATTTACACTTCAAGTAATTATAAAGTAACTAACTTCTTAATCTCATACTTTTTTTTTCACTAATACTTTTTTAAGTTGCCCCAATGTATCATGTAATTTTGGAAGCTTATAAGTTCTTCTTAAATATAAATTCTCTACAATTTTGTGTAGTTGACCTAATAGTGGTGCCATACACCTCAGTAATATGGTACTACTGTGAAAATCAGAGTTGAGTGTTTTACCTGTTTATTTCTTGCTTCACAGAAGCTGATGTAGACCATCCTTGTAAGAAATCAGTTTCAAAAATGCCATGAGCTCAACTTACGTCAGGATTCTAACCCTAATGTCGCAGTAATTTAGAGAGTAATACATAGTTCAGTTTCAGTGGGGTTTTTTCCAGTCCCAGAATGGTCTTAATGACATAACCAACAGACATTCATCCAAGCTATATAAAATTTAATTTATTCCAACATTATTTCTTCATTCTCTTCAATCTGTAAAAGAACAATCAAGTCAATATTATATAGTGTATAAAGCTCTGAAATACATATGTCTACATCTATCTGAAATATTGATACTTAACACTTTTAATATTGTTTCAAAGAAATAGGCATTTTTAGAACATGGATTGTCTGTCTTATTTAAATGTTTACCCTGGGGGCAAAACTAAATTGTTAATTGTACTCTATAAGAGGCCCTGTGTCTCCATTACCTGTGTAGCAGTCTGACTCATTCTCTCTCTACAAAGTGAAACCAATCAGTCATTTGTTCACATGATACTCACCCATCAAAAATTCTAGCAAGACAACAGTGTCATTACTTGGCTTCAGTCAGAAAAAAATAGGCAAGGAACCCAGTAATTAATAGTTCTGCCATGGCTAACTTCCTTCTGTAAAAAAACCAAAGCCTTTGAAAAGACTTGGCATGAGCAGTTGCCATGCTACTTTACTTTTTCCTTCTCAAGCATTCATTACACTATGCTTAAAAGGATTCATCAATGGGAACAAATGAACTGTACTCACTTGAGAGTTATGGGCAGTGATCAGAGGAAGTGAACAGGAAGCTAGTGAGTAAAAAGAAAAGAACCTCAGTTAGAGGTTCTTGTCTGGCTTCATCATAAATGGTAAGTCCCTAATGAGATTAGTGGTGAGGCAGCTGCAGTTTGGTGAGACAACATCAAGGCTCTAAGTCTTGCAAGTCACTGACTCATCATAACAGCTTGCTTACTAAGCTGGTGTCAAGAATCATAATGTGAAGGCTACTAGTAGAGCATTTATAACTCATTTAGAAAAGGTCCAGACACATAACTTTTCATTATATTACTGGATAAAATATCTTTTTTTTTTCCTTTTTGTCAAAGTATGATGAAACTTACTGGTTCAGATTTCTAGTTTGCTGGGCTAATGTAAAACAAGAGCTATCTATTACTGATCAAGTGCTTCTTTGGTTCATTTGTTGGGGTTTTCCCTCCCTTTGGATCAGAAAGAAAGATGAAAATATGTATTATTATCATAGTAAAGACATATTAATATGAAGAATACTCACTGCATCCCAGTCAGACCCAGTACACTATGTATACATGTTAGACTAGAATTTTGCCTTTAGAATACAGAAAAAGGGAAAGTCCTTTGTATGATTAACTTCTGTAATAATCATGTATAGTATGTTAGAACACATCTATCTGTAGACATGCCTTTCTCCAGACCATAATACATAGCTCTTTATTTCTTCAGAAAAGTTGCAAAATATAACTGACTGAAACATCACTTAAACCAATCTTACATTATTATTGGCTTAAGTGATATTTAGAGTTCAGTTATTCAGTAAAGAGTTTAGAGGGGGTGGGGAATCAAAATAAGTAAGAGCTACCTTGGGGAAATGAAGTGAGGGTAGGAACAAAATTACTAGTTGAACTAAGTGGAGAATTTTTTTTCTTTTTTAGCAGCAAATGGTGAACTCCAAAACTTGTAAAGCAGTTGTACCAATGAGCAGAGGATTAAGATCTCAAAGGACGTGTAATTGACTTTGTGGGTATCATGGACAGTTATATGAGTGATAAACCAAAAATATAAAGTCACAGAATGCAAGATTATGAAACTTCAGCAACATAAAAACATGAAGTAAATGTTTAATTAATTACGAAATTTACTTTATTGATATACTGGTGATTTTTTTTCCACAGGAGAAATTTTCACAAAGATGTTTCCAAGGACAAACCTGTTCATGTTTGTGAGGAAATACCCATTCTTAAGAGTATTTAGAATGTAATCCAAATTATATCTGAAAAGTTATACTGGTATTTTGTTGTTTCTGGTACATTTTAGATAGTTTAGATAAATTTTATATGTTTAGGTACAGTAGGAGAGTTTTATAAAGTAAGAAATTTTTTTATGTATAGGTAATGATGTAAGACAGTTTTAAACATAAATAGAGGCTTGGGCAGAGAGGAACCTAGGGAACCTAACAAGGTTCAACAAGGGCAAGTGTCCTGCACCCGGGGAGTAAATAACCCCATGCACCTGTAGAGGTTAGGGTTTGATCTGATGGAAATCATCTCTGTGGAGAAGGACCTGAGAGTCCTGGTGAACAAATTAAACATGAGCCAGCAGTGTGACATACAGGCCAAGAAGGCCAATGGTATCCTGGGCTGCATTGAGAAGAGTGTGACCAGCAGGTCGAAGGAGGTTCTCCTCCACCTCCACTCTGCCCTAGTGAGGCCGCACCTGAAGTATTGCGGGCTCCCCAGTTCACGAGATTAAAGGAACAACTGAAGAGAGTCCAGCAGAGGGCAGCAAAATTATTAAGGGAAAAGAGCATCTCTCTTACAGAGAAAGACCTGGGGATCTTTAGCCTGGAGAAGACAACACTGAGGGAAGATCTCATACGTGTTTATAAACATCTGTAGGGTGTGTGTCAAGATAATGGGGTCAGTCTCTTTTCATTTGTGCCCAGTGACAGGACAAGTGGCAATGGGTACAAACTAGAACACAGGTAGTTCCATCTAAACATAAGGCAAAACCTTTTTCGTTTGAGGGTGCCAGAGCACTGGAACAGACTGCTCAGAGAGGCTGTGGAGTCTTCTTCTCTGGAGATATTCAAAACCCTCTTGGATGCAATCCTGTGCAACCTGCTCTAGGTGAACCTATTCAGCAGGGGGGTTGGACTAGATAATCCCAGACATCGCTTCCAACCCCTACCATTCTGTGATTATGTGATTTCAGAGCATGCATTATAATCCCGATATATAAAATCCTTATACCTATGTGCTTATTCATGTAAGACGACCTACATGAGTAAGCGCTGCTTTATTTGTATGATAAACAATACATATTAATATGCTGGATGACTACCTAACAAATAAGTAGACCCAGAATAGTACTAAGTTCATTCTTGCTTTAATTCTGAGAAACAATATAGTTTTTGATGGAGTACTAATAAAGTTAGTATTATATTTTGGAAAACAGAAAAAATCCTAGCAAGTCAAACTGAAATAGAAAAAGTTACCTGTAGTTCCCTGAAAGCATTTAAAAAGAGAGTATTGCCTCAAAGATTTCAGTGCAGTTGTGAAGACTAACTTTTATAAGTTAATCTGTATAATGACAGACAATAGAAAAATTTCTACAACAAGGGTAATTCTGATCGTAAATCAGGAGGAATGGACTTACTGTAGAAGAAGCAATAAATCATCAGGATCAGGTAGCAGATAAAGTATGAAGGAAATATAATTTAAAGCAAATTTTAAAGGAAATGTATTTTCTTTTGCAAGATATAGGCCCTTGCATAGTGCTTTATTGCTCACAATAATGGTTTTTTAGGTCAGCTCACAGACTAGATGATCTTGAGGGTCCTTTCCAACCATAATGATTCTGTGATTCTGTGATTTGTTTGTTGCTATCTTAAACATTCTTAGACATTAAATGAACTACTCATAATAGGAGCAGTTTGTGCTTATGTGAGGCATTCAATAACCTTGCATTTTATCTCTGCAATTCTAAACAAAATAAAAGCAGAAAACCTAGTCTAATTTTCACCCCAGCTATATCAATTCTTAGAATTTTTCCCACAACTTCTCTTTATCTCTGCTCCTAAATTCTATTCTCTTTAATTTCTGGTTTTAAGCAATCTCTCTCTTTTGGGATTGACAAGAACAAATGAATGTAAGCCACATTGTTAACCTTACATGAGTAAGATAACACTAGAAAAGTGATATACTTTACTTTTTCCCTTTTGGCACTGTGATCTTCTTCCCTTCCAAGGCAACTACGAATGAAGACAAATTCTGGGTCATAAAATATACCTGTATGATATATATCCAAGGAATAGATTTATACTAGAATACAGTTCAGGATTTCAAGACCAAGGGACAACATAATATGCTTTAATTATCATATACCATTTCATCACATACATTATGCTTACGAATCATTATTTGCTCCCTGATACAGAAGGTGAAATAATGTATATAATACTGTTTCAAGATAACTGCAGATTCTATGTTTTTCCTTCTAAAATAATTACCTTGAAGACTTTGTTCCTGAAGATCATGACAGGTAACTTCTTTCTGCACTGTCATGCCTCTTATTCTGTTAAACAGAAAAATATCCTAGTGTTAAAGACAGCAAGTCAAATCAGTTCTAGACTTTTTACAGATGAGGAACAGGAATTAACATAGGAATGTGTGACTAAAGCTGTGATAAACCAAGACTGGTGTTTCAATACCTAACTTTTTTTTCTGCCAGTATGCTCACAGGAATTTGCTCCAGGCAATAAGATAATCTTAGGAAAAGACATATTTCTTCTCTGAAATTTCTTTAGTAAGTTAGTTCTATTTTAAACCTGTAAGAAAAATGCTGAGTTTTAACACTTTTACTGCTTAGCACTAAGTAGTTTTCATGTGTAAAAGTGAAATTTCGCAAGTGAGTCATAGAATCATAGAATCATTTGGGTTGGAAGGGACCTCAGAGGTCATCTAGTCCAACCCCCCTATAGTGAGCAGGGACATCCACAACTAAATCAGGTTGCTCAGAACCTTGTCTAGCATCACCTTGAATGCCTCCAGGGACATACATATGTTCTCATTGCTTGCAATTTGAGTTTTAAAAAAATGGAAGCTAAGCTTTCAGAGAAAGTAAAACATTTCTGGGAATATTCTGATGATTTTTCCTAGAAAGATCTGTGAGTATTGCCTCCCATCTTTGTAAGGAAAACCAGTGATTGGTGTCCCTCTGCACACCATCTGATCATTCCAACAAGGCAATGAAGATCTCATACTATATAAATGTTCAGTAATGTCAGTGCTGTCAATGCTGTTGTTGACCTAAACTTATAAATAGATACAGATGTAGATATAGGAACAAAGAATACTTCCTAAATACTGTGCATCTGAAAGGGTACAGTCCTTGATTGTCTGGAAGTTGTAAAATTATGCACCAGAATAGATTACTTGTAAAGTGTGTTTGTATTCAAAATATAAATAGTTTTACACTTCTATGGAAACCTGTATCCTATAATCATTTTGCATTTAAGACTTCACTTATTTTGAAGGGAAGTCTTTTCAAAAGTATATATTTTGTACCCATGGAGAGCACAGAACATTTTGTTCTCTGTAATAAAGAATATTGAAACTGTGTCTGACAATGACAAAAAGAAGGGTCATTCTCATGACTAAAATATGGAGTGGTTCCTGCCAAGAAGTTGGTTCTATCCCTTTCTCTGCAGGGGTCCTATGTAATTTTGAAAAAGTCGGTGGAACTAAATCTTTCGCACCATGAGAAGGCTAACTGAAGTGCAGTCTAATTTGCAGTAAAAACCTGTTAGAGAACTGGAGGAGAGCTTAAGTTTGAACAATAAATTGAGTACCAATTAATCTGAAAAGTCAGATCTGCGTGTTGAAAAATGAATGCTGAGATTAGTGAAAATTAAACCTATTTGTTGGATAGGCTGTTCATTAAAATTTAAATGGAATTTTTTCAAGGAGGCAATCCAGTCTTGATAAGATTCTTCTGATAATTAGTTAGTCCAGCACAAACCTTCCTGCTTAGTTACAATAGATTTGGTCACTTCTTAAACCACAGGAGCTCTGACTGCATAGCTTCTCATTAGTATGTGTTCTAAAGAACTGTAGGAACACTTTTTTTCATGGAACTGGGGAGTTGTATATACCACAGAACACTCAAATATTTATGGTTTTGATTTAGAAGAGGAATGAAATTGAAGGAAGGCAAGTTTAAGGAGGAGTCATATATCAAAATCTTTCATGAAACAAAATTACTACAACTATTTGTCATTAAATTCCAGTGAAAACTGTCGATTTAACTTTCTCAGTATCTCTAAAATATTACTTACATCTTTTCTTCTTTATAGGAATTTGTATGCAAAAGAATTCATCAATATTTTTAAAGCAATAAAACAGCATAGATATAGTGATGAGCACCACAGATAAATCCTGTGAGGATATAAGTAACTGACTGTTCAGAACAGGGCTAGAATAATATGGGCTAAGCAGAGACGATGAAAGATAAATATTGAATATCTGTTTACGAAGGAAAATCCAACTTCTTTTGTGTTGTCCAAGGCAACGATCCACCAGGGAAAAATACAGATAACTTAATTAAAAACCAAGTTATAATGTGCCTATACAAATGGTCACATGGACACCTAAAATGAGATTGTGTGATCCCAGGTGTGCTGTTGCAGTGAGACAATAAAGCACTAGCTTCTCCAAATGATTTTAACTGAAACTGAAACCTTGAAAAATAGATAGAATCTCAAGCTTCTCTCTAGATTTTCTAAGGCTATGAACTACAAATATTTTACAACTGATTCATAGGAACAACGGAAGTTACACCTCCAATGAAAAAAGGTCACCTCTATAGCAGATCTACATACACGCATATTGCACGTGAAACAATCATTAACAGTTTTTGTCACCTGCTTTCTGGAAAACTGATTGATCTGTCTTGGCTTAAAATTTCATTGTTTATAGAAATAAAAGTCTGTTAGATTTTATTAGCTGGAAGGCATGGGTAACTCCTAAAATCAAATCTTTTTTATCCATGCTACCTTATATAAGATTTCAAAAGTTAAAAACAAGGTAGGTAAATAGAAGAAATTAAAATCTCAGTAAAATTCAGCTGAAAACTCTCAAGATGGGAGGCTCAGATAGATGCTGTGTTTTACTTTGCCATGTTTCTTTAGGAAAGAATGTGAAATGTCACTCAAGAGCATGGAGATATAAATTAGATGGCATGTATGATCAAACTTACATGGACAGCATCAGCAACAACCAGAATATATAACAGAACCTTGGAGTTTACACAGTCTTCTATGAACCAGAAAATATTCTACAGAGGATGAAAATAACATTTTTTTATCCCATTTTCCTAAAGCAATGAAGCTGATAACATCATCCTGCATCATCTGCCATTACCTGTAGTATTCATTAGTAAGCTTGACTAACAGAAGGCTTTTCAGTTGCATTCTTTGTAAAAATGAGAACAGAGTTAAAAATGAGAAAGACCTGTGAGTGCACATAAAGAGACTGGCCAGGTGAAAAGATTCAGAATGAAGTCATGTATTCTTAGAAATCAGAGAATCTGAAGAGGAAAAAGACTTCACAAAGAGTAGTGTAGGGCTATCGGTTGGACTAGATGATCTTGAGGGTCCTTTCCAACCGTAATGATTCTGTGATTCTGTGAAATGTGGTAAGTGTTCAGCAGAATTTTGCACAGTTATAAAGAACAAAATCAGTCAATAACAAAGCCAGAATTAGGCCTTACTGGATGAAAAGCTGAGGAAGCTTCTTCGTTGCTTAGGAATAAAAATTTTGAAAGTCAATGTTCTTATTGACTAGAGTGGTGAAGAACTGGGTTCATGGCATTGATAAAAACTAGTCTCTTCTTAACAAATATTTAAGTCATTTATATTTTTAACCCTCTTTTACTGAAAATAAGCTGCAGTTTAGAAAATCCAGAATGAAGAAAAATACAGTGAGGAATTTTATGGTTTTTTTCCCCTTGATTTTAGATTTTGATCAGTGTTGGATTGATCACTGTTGAATCAGTGTCTGAATTACTCTTGAAATTCTTTTTGAATTAACTTTTCTTCTTTCTATACTCATTATACTCACCAGAAAAAAATAATGCAAGCTCATCACTACATGTATACTACAGGTTTTGCTGACTTAAAAAATACCAGTTTTGAAAAAGGTTGTTAACTGAGGTAAAACTGAAAACTGTTACAGCCTATCAAACAGAAAATTATTGTCAAGAGGTTTAGGCACCCAAACTACTCAGACATGTCATTCCTCCTGAAAACTTCAAAGACAGCTACTTATTTTCACTGATTTCATAAAAGAATTAGACATTCCCTCCTCCAGTTTGATTTGGAGCTGGGTTTGGTGATAGCATGCATGTTGTTCATGGTTAGTGCAAGAGGAAAACAAGTCTCAGAAAGATGCTGAGGGTGATATTGCTTTAATCAAAGGATATTAAATTCTTCTGGGAACAGATTGCACTATTCCCAAGGTAAGAGCTGCCCCTGGATATAATTAATTCATAGGTCTAGTTTGAAGATGTTGAAGAAGGCAAACTAACTTTAATCATTCTGATTTAAAGAGCTAGATCTTCCTTGTAAGTGAGATCTGACCCAAATAATTCCTCTTCTGTGACAAATAAATAATAGGAAATGTACCAACAAATTTCCATAGTGATATTTAGCTGCTAAAATAAGGTTAGACTTAGGTCTTTCTTCTCTCTAAGCAATCAAAGTTCAGGATTTTATGATAAATGTTGTTTTCTTCTGCCTCATTTTGTCCCAATTAAAATGTAGTAAGACTGTTAAATCTTATCAGTTTTTTCAAAAAATTGTCTTTTAAGCCTTTTTTATGTCTTTTGCTTAAATTTTCTTCATTAATGATTCACGCTCATCCTATGGGATCTTTTTGGCTATGCAAAGCACCTTGACTATTTCTAGAGGGAAATATTAATAAGTTCATTTTTCAACTACCACCAATACTTAAAGCTAACTTTTTTTTTGCTGTATTGCTTTTAGTGTAGAACTCTTGCCTTATTTTTATTATTCTGCTTTTTCCAATGCAAAACTAAAATAATTGCATGGTGCTTTTCATGGGTAGGCAAAAAGGTGGAATTTGCCTCAATTGCCTCATCCTGGGACACAAAGATAGCTATTCAATAGTTACAGAATAGGATATAATAAAAAGCTACCTTATTGGCTCATCTCCAGTCTACCTGTTTAAACTCATAATTGTGCTACTACTGCACTCCAGATTGGATCTTTAGTAAGTTCTGTGCTTACTTTTCAATCTGCAGATTGTGGTTTCTAAAAAAGAATAGACTATATATGGTGACTTTACCACTTCTCCACTATACAGAAAAAATAATTAAGAATAAATTGTTCTGAATACAAGTATACAAACTTGTTTTGTTTTGGGATTTGAGCACAAATGCTTCACTTCACAATTTACATGTCTTTCAGAAAAACTGCTGAGAGCTTACTGTTAGTATGCAAATGCTTAGGTTAATCAATCCTAACATAAAACATTTAGAAATTATTATTATTTCAAAGTTTCAAATTATTTCAAAGTGTTCTAGAAACTTAATAGTTACTTGAAATGTATAATCATAGAATTATTTTTATTCACTCTAAAATAGGCAACAAAGGTGAGGTAAATCATCACTGGTTCAGTATACTCATGCTTACTATGATGTCCTGTTACAACAGAGAGAGAAGAATTAAACTGATTTATAAGTAGTGTGTTTCCAGTAGCCATGGATTTATCTTTTCACATGTTGGTAGGCAAAAACTATAGCTAGCAGAATGTTACTCACTTCAGATGTTCACAAAGTATTTCTTGTTAAAATGAAAAATTCTGCAAACAGGAATGTGCTCCAGTGTTCCTGAAATTATATTCTTCTTTCTCACAGACAAATCATAAAACAATGAATAATAGCCAACTGGAATATAGGTAATTGATATTATGTGGCTGCACTCTATGTCTCAAGTCTCAGGTATTTCATTACTTGCATATGAAGATAAATTTTATAGTACACACAATTCTTGATTTCTTGTTTTTGGATTTATTCTAAAATTTAGTACTACAGTCAAGCTACCCCTTACTCTTAAATTTTCTTCCTGTCATTTACTCACTTCAGTGTCTTGTGACATATCTTAGAAGAAACAAAACTGAACTGTGAAAACCCTTATTTCCACTGGGGATTTTATTTTTTAGATTTTTTTTTTGCTTCCCTCCATCTGCCTTTGAGCAATTTTCTGTGCTTCAAGCATGAACAGGCAATATTAATCCAATTTGTAGTTTCTGTGAGGCACATTATGTTAGATCAAATGCACTTCAACTCACCTCTTTAGGAACAATGCATTTGTTTAACTCTTTCATTGTCTCACTCCTATCAAATCTGTGCAAAACCTAGCTATATATTGTGCAAAATATGATTTTATCTGAAGTGGATGTGAAGATGAAAGGGAAAAGCAAACAATTACACATCATATTTTTTTTTGTCAAAGTCAAGAATATTCTCTGATTCCTGAACTAGCAATCACTCAAAAGCATTGCATTTAGAACTATAATTCAGTCAATAGTAAATTTACTTACCAGGTAAGGTACAACAGTAATACAGTTAGTACCTGTTCTTAAAAAAAAAAAATATCTGAAAGAATATGAAGGTAAGAAAGGCAAATAATCAGTTTCCCCTTTCCCCCTTTCTAGCTTTAATGCAGTTACAGCAGAAAGAAATGAGAGTGTTAACCTCTTCTGCCTCCTTATTCACAGGGCAAGGTATTATCTTCTGCAGTCAGCAGGAAAACCAAGGTTGACTAAAGCATTTTTCACTTTACCTTGCTTCTCTTAGCTGAGAATCACATGCTTTTTCTATTATATTATTGTTCTTCAGATAACTTGCATCAAGTTTTTATTTAAAGATAGTAAATATTATGAAGTAACAGCTTGAGATATCACTTAATCTACATGAAAAGAATCCTTCAACATGCTTTCATTGTCATAGTTGTTACTAATTTTTATTAAAAATTAGTCATTGTTCAATATTACAATATCCAGCAGAATAAAATAGTATCCTGAGGTATTATTTCCAGTTCTATATTGTTGGTGTTACATAACTATTGATCTTATACTATTTTGTTAAAGGGAGTTATTACTTTTTGATGTTAGATGTGTCTCATCAATATTTTAAAAGATTCCTGTAATAGTTACTACAAAGGACAAGCCAAAACAAAGTAAACTGAGTTAAGCTGAATTAAGCTAAACTAAGCTATAACTGGTATATAAATGATTCATTTGGTTGGCTGGACAATAAACCCCCATGACGGAAGAAGTCTCAGAGGAGATGGGCAAGGACAATGTGCCCATGAAATGCAGGGAATAATGTAGTATGCAACTGAACACAGCTGTTGCAAAGAAAGCTGACTTCGTATCAGCACAAAGGAGTACAGAGGGTGGCCTTTCAGATAAACAGTTATGCCTCTTGAGTAGACCACCTGACTACATTACAGCTGAGGGTCAATATTGTTCTTTTGTTGGAGGTGGGTTTTTTTTTTAATTTTTTAATCTGATATGGGGTACAATCACTGGAAAATAGATGATGATTCACTAAGCCATATATTCTTACTCATACTCCACTTTTGTGTTTTGACTAACTTTCTCCTCTGACTTTAAAAGGGAAGGTTATATCTACATTACCAAATAATGTTGGTCAGTAGAAGTAGATTTTAGTTGGACACCCAACACCCATATTGCCTTCCTTCTGGAGGAGAGAAGGGTTCCTTCCAAAGAATAGAGGAAGGGCATAAATATGAGATTCGTTCTAAAAATGCACTGCTGATCTAAGCTAACATGCTAATGTGAGTACATTTCATGTTAAGCAAACCACAGTTTGGAGTAAATGGGTCAGTCGAGATCCGTCAGACAGAACAGATGTAATGTCATTTTAAGCAGCTTCAGTAATATGCAGAAGGCACTAAGAGGGAATTAACACGCCTGGTTTTCACCTGACTTTCATAGTTTCTATTTGAAAAATAGACAAAATACTTGCTGAACATTACTCTGATAAAAACTATGCTTACAAATACTTAAATTATGTATAAAGAGGAAGGAAAGAGGAAATAATTTAAACTGTTGAGAATGGAATTGGTTTATGTGTTCATGGTATTATACCTTGCAAAGACACAAATTGCATTGTTTGGGGTTTTTTTGGTAGCTGTGACTCAAGATTTTCTAAAAATCTTTGAATACCTATCTCAGAGAATGAACAAATTCTCACTAGTAGGTAATTTACTGGAGTTCTGAAGAATACCCTGGGATTAAGTTCTAAGTATTTAGTGCTTTTTTAAATTTCTAATAGTGTTTTCCATTAATAAAGCATTTCAGCTACCTACTTTTATTTTTCATTTTTAAAAGTTAAAAAATTGCTCTGCTTTAAGAAAAGTATTTGGGCATACTGATCTCTGTCCATAGCTCCCAGAAGTCAAACCCTCAGGTAATAAAGCCCTCAGGATGTAGCACGTTAGTGAGGCTGATATACAGGTCACTGATGTTAAGAGTTCAGTCTAACAGTGGGAGAATCATATGATTCAACCTGAGAAGAGATAAAGGCAAAAAGACTGACATTTGAGGTGTATAATCTGAGATACTGGGAAGCGAGAATTGCAGCCAGACCATAACTGTGATCTGGCTCAAAAAATGTTTAAGAATCCTTTGTCTACAGAAAATCACTCAGACAGTCAAGTCTTCAGGGGTTAGAGTAATGTATCAAATTATACCTGCTTTTTTTTTAAAAGGTTTCAACCTTTTCTTCATGTTTGGACATTTAAATCTCAGCATGGTACTAAATATTCTTCTTGTATTACAAAGTGAATTGGAACTCTTTAAAGAAGCTGCTAGACTTTTATTTTGGTTTGACAGAACAGTCGTATCATTAAATGAACCAAGATGATTTTATAGTTACTAAATTTGATTCTGAGTTGTTATTTGATAGTTTGCAGCCCCCATCTACCTTAGGCACTTTTCTGTGATTTAACAATTCATTCATTAATATCAGAACATTTTTCACATCAATTCTTTCAAATAAATTTGTATTGTCATTTACACAAGATCACAAAATAAAGGTTATACAGATTTGCAAGCAATGAAGCAAGAGGATGCTTTGGCAATCATCTAGTCAGAGCCACAGTGTAACACAACTAGATGTCTTCCATTAATCAATACAAGTTCATAATAAAGTATTATATTTTAGGAAAAACAACCATTTTTTTCTTTTTTTTTAATGGCCATGATATCGAATGCATTATATACCTTGGTGTATTCTTTATATGGCAAATCATTCTGACATGAAAAATAAAAATAAACTTCCCTCATTTTCACTTTCATTTTATTTTCTTCTTCAGAGTCTGAACTCTGCCAAGAAGTCTCAACTAGTATATCTTATTCAGCATAATTTTTGCTTAACTTTTATGCAAGAAACAAGTTTTGCCTTGCTTCTGGTTCTATCTGGTTGTGCATGACATAAACAAGAGCTTCACAGATTTTTTTTTTTGCTTAAACCCTGATTAGAAGAGCTCTATTGTTTTCCAGTCTTATTTTTTATATCCTCCTCCTCCCATTCACACATTCCCTCCTAAGTTAAAACACAGCAATACTTCCCACAGATGTGATTATGTTTATATACAAATACAGTGCACAGAGTTTAATTTTCATGTTTTATTTAGTTAACCTGTGAAAGATCCTAAAGCCTGTTGAATTATAAACTTATCTGCCAAAGTATAATTTCTGCTCTGAAGAAACAGCAAATTCTGCTTGTTTACTTATTACACCTCCAAATCAGGTTCTTTGCACTTCTTTTCTCTCTCCTGTTCCTTGGAGAAGATACGACTCATTATGCAACAGTGTTTTAATATGACAACAGTGTCTTGTACTTACACCACTACTTTTGTCATGAAAATATTATCACATGATCTGCTTTGCACCTTCCTATATTACATTTTCTCTGAATTATATACCTTTACTCAGAATTACATGTACTTATGTTTCATTCAGCCTCGGTAACTCTGGTTCTTTCCAAAACTACTTTAAAAGGTTAGCTGCGGCCGTCGACCGGTTTTCCCAGTTGAAACATGCTCTTGATATCCTGTGTTACCAAAGGGGGTTTTGTTTCTAAATTGAGGTACTGGACAAGAGCATTGGAGGATATTTCATTAGCATATACACGAGCTCCATTCTCTAAGATTTTGCTGATACATTATGAATAGAAAAGTATTTACCATCACCATTTCTTCAAGTGTTTTAGTTTTTTCTTAAAATCCTATATATCATTTTTAGTCTACTGTATAGCTATTTGTTGATACTACAAATCTAAAATTAGGTGTCTATAATTTGTTGAATGTGTGCTGTCCACATTCACATTCTCACAAGGTGAGGGAGTCCATTTTGGTTTGTTTCTTTTTTCTTATGAGATCAGCAATACATCAGCTCATCTCAGATGTCAGGTATGGAACTCCATGCATCGATGCTGCTGATTATTTAGCCTCTCAGTCACCTTTTCAGAGGTCGACTAAAATACTTCACTCATTTTGCCTTCTTTTTAACTCAATGATTTCTTCTTAATTCAGTTTTTTGCTTAAAAAGGATTCATTCTGTGTTTGCCAGTAATTTTACTAAGTTTTAATAAGTTTCTGGTTTATAATATGTTCTGTCTTCTTGATTTGCAGATGAATGACAATTAACTCAAACAGAAATATTCTTCTCTCCTGTTCTCTTCCATATTCCTTTCCATTTTATTCCATGCTAACATAACACAGGGAGAAAACCTGATCTTTAGTGGCCAAAACAGAAATACATCTGTTCAGTAAAGATTTTATTTGGTTGGGATTTTTCTTCATGGGTTTGTTTCTATTATGAACAATACCTTCTGTCTTTCAATCAGTTTTTAATTCACATTTACATTATTCTAGTTTCTTTGTCAAAATGACATGCAATAACTTCTTAGATGCTTCACAAAAGTTTGATGTATTACTATCAAACAGAGGTGAAACAAAGACTTTTGCTATTTTCTACTGTTTCCACATACCTTATGGGAAAATCCTTTCTTCTTGCAGTTTTCTGTTCTTTTAAAATCAGGTTTTTGGTATTGCAGAAAAAGCAAATGTGATTTTCTCTCATTTTAGATCACTTTAGCAAATAAATTGGTATCTGTCAATCATTTCATCAAAAAATTTAATACAAAAAAAAGCATTAATCCTTACTGTAGACAACTGTTTATATATACATGTGTACATCTGCATGGTTAGACAGAGACTCACAGAACATGGGTTGTCTATTTCCAACTTTAATATCACATTAGAACAGCAGTTCAACAGGTAGTCTCAAGATATTACAAAAATATACTCCTACAGATAAATGTAATAGTTTATTGATTTCTGAATCTTCAAAACTTCTATTTCTATCAAAATTAATTGCAAATCAAAAATCTCATTCACTAGAATAGCAACTATTAATCCAGCATTGTAAACTTTATAGAACATTATAGCTGGATAATTCTCTGAACACTTATGCATTATGTTCAAGCATGTTTAAATGCATAAAAAGTAAGCTATGTAAGCAGTTTGCTGCAGTAATAAAAATAAAATATAACATTTTAGAGTGAATTTTCAAAGAACTCTATTGCATTTGCTTATTTTGGGCTTTAAAAATCTCATCAAAACTCTCTGCTGCTGAGGAATGAAAGATTGGCACAGAATCAGTAAGTATTCAGAGAATGTAAAGACCGCAGCAGTGGTTAATTCCAAAAAAAACCCTAAACATTTGGGCTGTTTAACATGTGCATGCTTTGAATACTCACTAACGATAAGGAATTTGAATCTTAAATAGACTTTTCAGAATTCATACTTTTTCTGGGATTCTAATATTTGACTAGTCAGAGAGTGGGTTCTCAGCTCATTGCTAAATAAGATTTCAGGAAAGAAAAGGGACTTTTTTGACTCTAACATCCTTTATTGAAGAGATACCACAAAACAGAGGCATGACATTTTTAGCCTCTTATCTCCAGGCATAGCTGATTGGCAGAAAACTAGGTCGTCTCAAACTTCTACTTCTGATACAGCGGATCAAAAAGCAAGAGGACAGAGTGCAGTATATCATAATTGTATGAGATATTAAGTGTAGACAGAGAAAAGGAAGGGAAAGTCAAATACATCAGTCTTACATCTGACATACTCAGAGTGACATGTTAGTTTTGGGATGCTGGTTAGCGCTGTGTTATGTTCGGCCTAAGACAGAGATTTGAATCAGTAAAATGGAGCCTATTTAAGGTTAAGTGAAGGATACCCCAGCCAAAACCTGCTTATAGCAATTTAGAGTCTCTTAGGGTGAGGATGAAAGAAAGGTATTTTTTCTTTTCTACAGAACACAGTACAAAAAAATCTAAGGACCTATCTCTAACCTAAATTATATTTGAACTAAATCTTGATAGACCACAAAAAATGTCTCCCCAAAGCCTTATCTTCTCCAGGCTGAACAACCCAAATTCTTTCAACCTTTCTTTATCGGAGAGGTGATCTAACCCTCCGACAATTTCTCTAGCCCTCCTCCGGACCCACTCCAACAGGCTCATGTCCTTCTTATGCTAATGACCCTCCCTCCCACCCTTTTTCTGTGCATCCCTCCATCCCATCCTTTCTTCCTTTATAGAGATCTTAAATAGCTGATATTAATAGCAATAATTATTATTTTGTGTAAAAAACACAAAATAGTTTGTAGTAAAATAATTTGTAGAAAAGTCTAATCACCATATTCACTCTCCTTTCTCAGTTCAGCCAAAGCAAAATGCTACAAGTGTTAAGGACATTCATCAAGACAACCTGCAGTTGGTGCATTTTTATATGGTTTTCTGTTTGAGCTCAAAGAACAGAATTTTCTCAGAAAATAGTAAAGCCTGATAAATCAAACTAGACTCTTTTGCAATATATGTCAGTATTTAATCCACTATCAGCAGGCTTATACACCATCCAATTTTCTCCCCCTTGACCACTGAAAGAGCAGAATTTACACAAAACACAGAGCATAAATTTTCCTCTATTGACATTCTCCAGTAGATTTTGTGTCCAGGGTTTTGCAGCCTTATATGCAGTTTACAAAGAAAACATTCCCATTAGTAGTCATAGTAGGGATACATCTAGATGCCTATCTTATTTGTACTGTTTTGTGCAATGGTGCATTTTGCAATATGTAAATACATTGTTGGATTGGTTCCTGAAAAGCTTTAAAAATTCATCTTCTGGTTCTGTTACAGTATAATGCATTACTGTCTTTTACAACTCAAATACAAGACTGAAAATGTCCTTATAGTGAAAGTTTTGATCTTTCAAAAGACAATTAATCCTACATACTATTGCTCTACAAACTATTAAAACTCTGTACAGACACTATATAATTTTTCTCAGTAGCTGAAGTGATCAGCGCAGTTATATTAGTATTTAAGTATTCTGTGTTATCACCAAAAATGTCAATGTGATAATGCATAATTAACAATTCAAATTATCATATTTAATGCCTTTCATGTATTTGTAATTGTCATTGTCATTGGCTGTTTCAGCACCTTAGTTTCAATTAAAAATAAACAACAAATGAAAGTATGTATCATTTTAGATAAAATATTAATTGTTTTGTTATGAATTGCAATATTCAGTGGGAAACAGAGTTTACTAAGCTGCCATAATTGCCCTACAGAGTCTTTATTAAAAAAAATTAAGTTTCATAATTCATAAGTCATTCCAGTTCTTTTTTAAAAAAAAAGCAACATCAACTGAATTTAGAAATTTATAGTAGTCTATTAAAAAGTAATGGGATCATTAAAACAAAATTCTCCTCTCCTGTCTGCACCATGGAGCATTTACTATCTATTCTGCTCTTCTTCCTTTCATAGAGCTCTCATTGCTGGCACTGGTATTTCTACATACACAAGAAGATCAGAACAGCCCTACAAATCTGTTCTGTTCACACGACATTGGAAAATATAGTTAGAAGAATCTAACAAAAAATTGGGACAGCTTTTTTGTTTTAGACACTGAATGAAGTGTCATTGAAAATACTGCTGATTTTATACACTGACTAAAAGCACAAAAAATTAAAATGTCTTTATATAGAAAACTTCTGTTTGAAACTAAATTTCAAAATCAACTTTTGGGATCACTGTCTGTTCCTTCAGCAAGAATTGGTTCATAGAAATTAAAGACTGTTTCACTGATAACCACTAATGCTGTGGTTTACTTAGCATTTCAACATTAATTTGCTTATTAAACATTAGATACTTTTGTATGCATGATAAATACTGTCAAGCTCAATGATGGTAGTGACGAGATAGAGTGTTTAGGGGTAAGGATTGGGGGAAGGCAAACAAGGCAGATATCCTGGTGAGTGTCTGTTATAGACTCATCAGTACCAGAGCTTCATTTATCCTGAAAGAGGAGATAGTCTTTTTTCCTCTTCAGGATACATTTCTGTTAGTTTGTCTTTCATAAACATTTATCAAAAGATTGTCTTCCAAGAGCAGCATAAGTGAAGATTTTTATTCAGTGGTGTGCCTGTAAACACAGACAGGAGACATGGTAAATGACTTCCAGGAAACCCAAAATTTTCTGCAGTGTAAGTTGGATGCCAACTAAGATACCAAGAACAAGAAACTGGTCAAGCTACGAGGATGAGATTTTAACTTCAGAAGCCAAGAGGTAGATGAAATTAATTGTTTATTGTTATTCAATAATAAGTGCTGAAGAGTGATGCTGGGTTTCTTTTTTAACAATCAATTGCTATTATCTAAGCACAAGTAATTTTTCAAAATAATTTATGGAGACTGGAGGTATAGAAATAATTTTGATGTGTCCATTAAAAACAAAATAAAACAAAGCAAAAAAGAGATTTAAGTGGGAGGGTAGAAACTTAGCATTTAGTTTTTTCTAAAAACTTCTAAGGTTGGACATCTGCATATAAAACTGCAGTGAGAAAAACAGCATATAAAATTATATCGGCATATAAAACTGTAGTGCATATGAAACTATAAAACTGTAGAGAGAATCAGAGTTATCATTTATTAGTGACAAGATAATTATGTCATGGGTGGTAACAATTTCTTATCCACATGTTATGCTTTCTGGCTTAAGTGACAACGTGCATCCTTTAAAGAACAGATGACACAGATTCATTCTTTTATGTACCCACAGTGAAAAATTGTAATGACTTTTTTAAGACCTCAAAGTAATCACTAGAAGTATGTGGAACATATTGCTAATGTGTTCTAGATATAATGATAAACTCTCACACAATCATATTACATTTCTAAACCATGTAAGATATTCTCAACAGGTTTTATATTTCAATATTTTCATCCATCAAATTGATCTATCTTTACTAAAAACATCAGAAAGTAAAATTTCAACCCCACATAATCAAGCCTCTGTTTTGAAGAAAAAACAGTTGCTAAATGACCCAGAATTGCACTTAAGAGAAGACAGAAAAACAAAGGTAATGAAAACTAAAACAGTTTTTTCAGGATGAATAAAGGATTGCACCTTCTATGCTTCTTGGTTTTTGTTAAAGGATATGCACACTGTGCAATAACCTGCTTGAAAGCTCATTAAAGAATCATTTCCTGGGTTTACTTCTATTCTTCCTGTGGGATTCTGCACCTCCTACATATTTCCTCAGTATATCTAAAGCCTTGAAATGCCACCACGTCACCTCTGTTAAGAACAAGAGGTACCACTTCCACCTCAGTCATCATTTCTACAGAAATCCTCATGTTATCCATCATCTCTTAGAGCAATATTGTGACTCTGAGCAAAAACCAAGCTGTGATGATAGAGCATAGCTAAAAGGTATATTAATCAGAACACTAGAAATTTGTTTACTGCATATTAGTAGATTAAAATCCTTTTATAAGCTGAATAGAAATCAATGCCATAGATGAGGGGAGTATAATTGCATTCTACACTTCTGTCTGGAGACCAGCCCCTTGTATGTGGTATATTCCTTTCTCTTATAGGTATCTCTGTACCAGAAAGATAATCAATACTTGGAAAGTCTCCAGAAGAAGGTACCTGAATATTTGACTCATGAGCAAGTCTTAAATGAATTAAGTATATAATACATGTCTGGAAGATAAGAAAGAAAAATTATCATACTGGTACTAAACAGTTAGAAGCTATCTTAACAATATGCAAAGAAAATAAAAAGAAAGATAATTTTTTTTAAAGTTGTTATATAAAAGAGTTCCCATAGTAAGACATAAAATATCTCTGTCATAGAATTAGTGGAAATTTCAGTGTCTTACACACAGAAAATAACAAAAAGCAAAAAAATTATTGTAGAGTATATTGGTTTGTCAGGGAGAAAGACCAATAAGCTGAGTATTTCAATGGCTTTTACTGCATTTACAAATACGAAGAGTTCACAAAATATTACAGTTACAGTTGTAACTGTTCACTAGCATGCTTTGTAATGTAGGCTAACAGCTACTAGGGTTAACATACCCTAGTCTACTATCCTTTGCTGGTACAACAGTAAATTGTAACCAAGGACTATATGGAGATTTGCACTAATACTTGAAAACATTTCTTTTCCAGAAAAGATTTGGTCCAGTCTCTTCAATGAAAAGGGTAGATTAAAAATGTCAGACTTTTAAACTTCAAATTTTATGACATTTTTCCATCTGAAAAATGCAGTGTCTATCTGTAAGAGCTTTTTTCCACTTGTAGTCCCACTTTCATCTCTATTTCAAATAGCCCTAGCAAAAGATTTAGCTGTAGTTTTACTTTTCAAAATATTTTGTTATGCTAAATGCATATTTCATGGCTCTCCTTATCGCTCACAGCAGGTTGGGAAGATTTTTACTCTGCCTTTCATACACAATGTTCGAGGTTTTTTCACTCTCCTGTCAAACATTAGATACTGATCACAAAAAGGATAGTGTGCATAGCAAAATGTATAGGGTTTTTTCACTGCTGTTAAAACCTTGGATTTTCCTTATTGATTGTCCTGCTTTGAGTTAGAACAGAACTAATTGTGTTCAGTGATTTCACTTTAGAGCTAAGTCTTTTCTAAGTAACTGCACTTTCTGAAATTAAAAGCATGTTTACACAGACAGTGTCTGCTTCTAGCAGCGATAACTTTTGATATTTATAATTACTACCGAAGTTTGTACGCAGACCAAGGTCACTGCTAAATCTTGTGTACTACATTGGGAGTGAAGAATAAAAGGCTGCACATGTTGGGAAGGAGTGGACAGGAGAGGTGAATCTAAACTGACCAACTAGGTATTGCACATATATCATGTTTAATATAAAGCTGTGGAATCATGAAGGTCAAGCTCTTTTGTTCAACAGCTGGCATCTGAAGAGGACTGTTTGTTCTGCCTTTGATCCCAATCCATGAGTTTCTGAATCCAATTCCAGAATCCAGCTCCTGAATTTGGTTCCCATCTGCTGCTCAGTCCAGTCTGGGACTTCTGCCAAAGCATCAGTGGTGACGGTGATGGAATTGCCACCAGGGGGCTTGGGTTTAATATTGTCTTTGTACATATTTCATTCTATTGATATTATTTTTATTAAAGTAGTTTTAGTTTTCTTTTCCAACCTCAGTCTCTCCCCCTTATTCTCTTTCTCTTCCAGTCTGGGAGGGGAAAGGAGTTAATAGAGCACATCTGTCACGTGTTTAGTGGCTGGCCCAACCCTAACCTTTGACATGGATGACTTGCTCAAGTACACAGTGCTTATCTGATCATCAGATTTTGGCACAGGAAGAAATTATCGGCACATTAACTTTTGAGAGACTGTTTGGGACTATTCTCCTTTCCCCTTTGGCATAGAGATCATCAAATTTGCTACTGCTGGAAGTAGAGCACTTTCAGCTCCTTTGATGTTTCTTGCTCCATTTTCACAAAATTTCACAGCTATGACTTTTAGCCTTTCTTTGAATATATATAGATAGATTTTCTTAGTTTGTAGAACTGAAAAGTGCTTTGTGAATGTAGTAGAATTTACAGTGTATTCTTCACAGACACTTCACATAAAATTCTGAGTGCTTGACTATATGTGGTTGCAAGGGACCAAACTCAATAATGAACTGACATCTTATTCTATATATTCAAAACTTTTGCTGTTGAAATCATTCTTCTCCATTTTCAGCAGAATGTTTCATACTCTTTTACAAAAAAAAACCCCTCTTTGTTTAAAGCTCTAAAGCTTTTTTCTGTTTGTTTTTTTTTAACTACTTCTTGTTCCAGATTCTTCCATTAGCATCCCCTTCACTCAGACTTCTATCATCCACAGTTCTCTGATTCCATTTTTTAACTCTGTTTCTAATTAAAAAAAATGCATATAAGCCTGTTATTGCCTCATTGTTTCTTTTTTTTCATATAGATATTTGAGAATCTGGTTTTGCCTAATCTCTATATTATTCTTCTTCCATTTTCTTTGATGGCTTTGAATCTGTTTTTAAATTTATCTGTGTTGTGAACATGTCTCACTCCCTTTATATAATATAATTTTCATTCTGGTTTCCTTTCTCTTTGTTAATTTTCTTTGATTTTGTAAATGGAGCTTTTTTTTCCTGAGATAATTCTGAACTATACATGTCACTAGTTTTCCTCCCTATTTCTGCTTCAGTTTATTAATCTATCTCTGTGTGCATGTGACTGTGTCATTGCCTATGTTTTCATAGTTCTTCTTTAAGACTAATTTCCTTGGGCAAGGTAGTACAATAACCACAAGTTTGTCCTCGCCTAATTACCCAAACCAGGCTGAAACCATACTCCCAATATGGGCCAGAGATAGGCCAAAGGGAAAAGTGACTTGACAAGCTGTCGCAGAAAACCATGCAGTTTGGAGAGCTATGCCAAACTACCAAGTAACACAAGAAAAAAGACATATTTTACATTGGAATAGCTGACATAGGAGAGCTAAATCCAGCTGCCCAACAGAGGCAAGGCTGACACAGCCCCATGTCCCTATCTTCAAACAGTAGTGAACCTGAGCATGTATTCTTAATAGGCACACAAACTCACATGTACATACAAGTATAACCAGCCACACACATCACAGATAGACACATAGAGCACTCACACGAACACAGTAAATCATCCAGCACCTCTACACTCTCAAGCAGGTCCATTAGAGCAAAATTTATCCATATGCATAATATGGATTGACCCCAGCTATTGGGCTCAGACATTGTCTGATCTAGCTGCCCCTGGATCTCTGTCTCCACACTTGCTATCACCTGGATATACAAGCCTCCAGGAACACAGCTCCACTGCAGACCCGTCTTGTAAACATGTATGCACACATGCACACACACATATACAAACACTGGCATATCACAGAGTCTCAAGGAGCTGGCCTTGGGTCCTTATGGTAGCTAGCTCCCCTTGTGGTCAACCCTTCTTGAGGAGACACATCTCTCCAGCTTCCAGGCCATTTCACCTCCTTGCTAGGAAGACGTTATCTACTTGCATTGTAAGTAAAGCTTTTGACACTGTCTCCCACCACATCCTACTGGAGAAACTGGCAGCTGATGGTTTAGACAGATTTACTCTTTACTGGGCAAAGAGGTATTTTCTGTGGAACAAGGAATATATAAAAAAAATAAGACAGGAAATAATTAAAATCTGAATGCCTACCTTCAGATAAATTGCTTTCTAAAGAAAATACAAGACCAGAGTTAAGAAGAGTGTTTCACTAATACTACAAAAATTAACATGTAATCTATAACTTTCCAGGAGATTAAGAGCAGCACAACTGGCAAGCTGTCCTATAAATCTGACTTGAGCTGTGGGGCTGAAGAAAATTAGTCTAAAGATTACAGCCTTTTTACAGAAGTCAGCATGCATTTATGTGTGTTAAAATGTGGATAAAAGGTACAGAAATATGCTCCATTGTGAGTTTCTTTATCCTACCAGAATAATGTAAAAGAACCAACAGAATATGTATTTTTTCACTGTGGAGATACACTAATTCTAGAAAATTGAGAGTTGCATTTTTTTTAAGAGAAGTATAGAATTGAATTCATACAGGCTTCTATATCTGAAGTCATCACTTCCAGTGCATTATTTTTGTTTTTCATGTTTCTTTTTACTATTGAATTTGTTGAATTATATTTTAATACTATGATATAATATGGTATTGCATATAACAGATTAGGCTTATCATCTTGGTTTTCCATATATGAACATCCAAAAAAGCAAGCAAGAAATTATAAAAGGATACTTTTGAAGATAACTAATTTATCAGTTTGTCAATGCTGGCACTATTCATTATGCCATATTATATGACCATGTACAGTATAATTATAACAATAATAGCAGTGAGCAATGATGGAAAATAGATAGTATGGAACACCCCCTGAAGAAGGTTTTACAAATAGTGTACAGGTGTAAATAGCAGATTGTGTCATAAATGCATAGTCTGTTTTATTGGTCTTCTAGTACCTGTAAAAGTTGTCATATTGGTCATTGCCTGTGGTATCCCTTTTAATCTAGCTGCTTACATTGTTGCTTAACAATAGTGTTCTGCAGCAAACCTAGTAGCCTTTATTTTTTTTTCAAAACAAGGTTAATGCATTCATAATTAAGACCACAAAATGTAAAAACTCTACATGAAAGTGTCTATGTACACATTAGATACAAGAGATCCCATGTTTATGTCACATTATATACCTTGGTATCCAGGTGTCTTTCCAAATTCATACAGGCAGGGTCTTGAGCTTGTAAAAGCAATCTTAGCCTACATCAATAAAGATAATTCAGGTAAAAAGAGAATTGTACTTACAGTATACAAGACACTTTAAATAGCTCATCCATGCTTATGAAAGCTGAACTGAAATTGACCTGAGGAAGGCTACTGGAAAAATCAAGCAAATGGATGGTTTTACTGGAAGAAATCAAAAGTTTTGCTTTCTTAACCTGTCAAAATTAACACCAAGAGGGATGCACTTTGAAAATATAACTACATTCTTCAAATGAGCAGGATGAAATGAGAAAAACAACTTCTTTTGACTTGAAGATGCAAAAATGTGTTTGGCCCCTTTAAAGGATTTCTAATACACTGTGGTGAATGACATAGCCATTTAGGAGACACAGACAACTCATCTTTCACCTCTTAAGAGACCCAAGGTCCTTTATATGTCAGGAAGTCAGACTGCTTACATATGTGCTATGCAGATACAACTTGCTGCACTCGAGCTCTGGACATAGCAAAAGCTCTGTGACAGCGTTAATGAGATGCAGAATACATTGCACTCTACCTTTAATCAGATTAATCTAAATTTCTATCAAATGTTATTATAAGTTCACTTTGGGGAACATTTCCTCAGAATTATTAAATAATTCTTCAAGCTTAGTAAATAAATAAGTATTCAAAAGCTGATATAAAAAGTCACTTTAGGAACAAAAATTAATGTAGGTGATTGGCTATGCACAGAGAAGTTCCAAAGTATTTCCTTCTCATAAGAATTCTTCCATTATAATTCTGAAACAATATGTGTTTTCAGAAGATACCTTTTTGTACATTCTATATTGATGCATAATAACTCTGCAAATAAATATTCTCATTCTGATGCAATCTTATCTGAAGTTCTTTGAGATGACATAGCAGCACTAGCTTGAACTCATAGAAATAGCAAACAGCTTCCAGCAAGTACAAAGCAGTAAGCTGATTATTATAATCATGTCTTGTGGTTTCAGGAGAAGCTATGCAGTCTATGAGTTCTGATATCATGTCCTTGGAAACACTAGCTATTATGACTGGCCCATCAAAATAACATGTGAAAAACCATGACTGTCTATCACATCATATTATTAATTATTGTGTTCTATTAGTATTGTTCAATCACATCAAATTATTTTTCATTACACCATGATGATATTAAGGCTGTTAATAAAGCAAAAACCTTTAAATAGAATAATACTGTAAAGAAAAGTTTTTTGAACTTGACATATGAACCTGTACTGGAAAAATGTCCACCTTTTTTTGCTGATCATTTTGTACATGTAAAAGTATTTGAATTCTCCTGGAGTTTGAAAGTTTTTAAAAGAAAATGCAAGAAATATATAAAGATAACCTATATCCTTGTAGATGATGGAGAACTTACTGAGGAGCATTGCAGCAGGACTAGTTCCCTCCACCTGAAAAGGATGGGAGAGTGGCAGCAAAAGAAGCTATTCCTGTATGAATCGATAGGATGTACTTTGAGAAAATTCCATTGCAAAGATAAATACTAAAGCACCAGGAAAAAAAACCAGAAAAACAGTACAGCAGGTGTAACATTCAGGGAATGATGTTTCCATGGAAATATACAGATATTAAGAGAAAAAATTTCCTTCCTCTTCAAAAAAACAAAAAGAAGAAACAATGCTAAGAACTATTACAGGAAATTGAAATAGAATTTATTGTATTTTAAAAATAATTTGAATAAAACCTATCGAACATAAAAAAAAAGGCAATTTTATAAATATAACAGACAATTGTATCTCCTTGCATGGGATTTATTTGGATTATTTATAAAGCCTATAGAAAAACAATAACACTATTTAATTTGACTCTTTTTCTAGAGTGCTTTCTTCAGAACTGTCATAAACATCAATAGATCCTCAGCTTCTATGAAAGTCTGTACAATTTTTCATTAAAGTTCTGTGTGTAGTTATGTTAGTTTTTAGTAGCATTGAAATACTACGTGTTTTGAAAACATTGACTCATGGATTAGACGCAGCAGCAGAACTCACACAAAACACATAGAAGACTTGGACATAAGGGAAAGTTAAAATTGATCCAGATCAAGGGAAAACTGGCCCAGCCCTGAATTGCTATGTACATTTTGTCTTCCTGTCTTCTACAAGTGCACTTGCAGACAGATGACAGAAATGTAGTGCACTCATCATATAGGTAATTCATGCTCTACTTTGCTGCACACAAATGTGAAGAGCTGAATTCAGAGTACTGCATCCTTCACAGAAAGAGAAAAGATAGTTTTCCACGCTTCCCCTTAACTATACGTTGCTCACACATTTTCATATTTTGGTTTTTTATAAAGTTTGTGATGACACTTTAGTTCACATGAAAAAATAAAACAAAACCAAAGAAAACAGAAAAAGCAACAAAAATTTGCTTCCCTCTAGTTAAACTGAAAGTTTCTGATTAATGTCAGATTCACTTTGAAAAAAAGAGGTTACGAATGAGATTAATAATCACTTTCAGTCTTTGAAAGAAAACAAGCTTCTAAGACACAAAATTGGTTTTATGATATAATGCACTGAAATAAAAAATGCAATTATAGGTTCCTTATCCTTTATCAGAGCTACTCTCCATCCTGCTTTCAGGGAAGCAGGGAACAATACATCAAGAATTTGAACATCTCTTAGCTGCTTTTTGCATCCCATTAACAGACACAGTTTTTAGAACATATCCACCAATTGCACGTTTGTGCTCAATATTCTTGGGGCTTGGTTTTCTTCTTCTTTCATTAAGCAGTTTTATTGCATAACACTGTCCCTGATTCTTATTTTATCTAGAGTGAGTCAAAAGCACATAGAGTAAAAATACTATCTAGAGATAATTTTAAAATAAAATTCATCTCACTTAACTTTAGGTGTCCAGAAATCTCTCTCCTAGTTATTAAAATTGTTTCAAGAGTTAATAGACAAAAATAATAACCCTCCAGGGAATGACTTCTATCTACTTGTGTAACAGAGATGAAGAACTTGATGGAGATGCCTCTCTCTCCACTACCAGTGGAAGTAACTTCAGTCAATAACTTAAATTAGATGCCTGACTTTTAGACAGCTAAGATTAGATGAGAATAATCCTACCATAGGCAACAGTAAGCATGTGTTTGAAATTATTTCTTTTCTTCAGAGCTGTGGGGCCTGAATTTTGACTGTATATGGTGCTTCTGTTTATGGTGATTCTTCAGAATCTAATATTTGGAATGACTTCTTAAAAGTAGGCACATATAAGAAAGACCACTCATGACAGACTTCTGGTATAGTTTTTAGCAGTTAAAAGGCAAAAAAAAAAGCCCCACAAACATCTCCTTGGTGTTTCAAAGATGGTGGTTTAATTTAACATCTAAGTCAAACTCCGGGTGTTTTGCTTTTCAAACTTAGAGGTGATAGTGTAAGATAGTAAACAAGTATGTTAAAATTCAAATCTGTGTGTGGTTGCAGGACCACGATCTCATTACAATTCCTGAGACATGGTGGGATAGCTCACATGACTGGAATGCTCTCATGGATGGCTGTGCCCACTTTAGGAAAGATAGGCCAGCCAGACGAGGTGGTGGAGTTGCTCTTTATGTACGACAGCAACTGGAATGTATTGTGCTGTTCCTGGTGGCAGATGAAGAGCGAGTTGAGAGCTTGTGGGTAAAGATTAAGTGGCACACTGGTATAAGAGACACTGTTATGGGAGTTTATTACAGGCCACCTGATCAGAATACCATATATATAAATATATATATCTATAATTTATCAATGAACAACTAAAGAGTTTTCTGATGCTGAATATTTCCTAAGTGTTGTTTTTTCCCTTTTGACTGCAATTACTTATCTCTCAGAGAAAAGTACTTTTAAAAAAAAAAAAAAAAAAGGCAGTTTATCAATGTATGGATCCCTGGTAGTAGAAAGTATATTATTAAAGGTGTGAGCAGATGTCAAACTAACATGGAATGGTTAACCATACTAATTGCTCATGTAACTTATTTCTACAAAAATATTTCTGACATGACTATGCCTCATGATTCTGTGCACATTTCTGGCAGAAGTGCAAACGGTCACGAATTTACATATAAAAATTATGAACCTATGCCAGATTCCTCTCCACTGCCCTAATACTTTTTTTTCTCTTTCTAATGCTAGAAAACCAAAAGGGTGATATATTGGCAATGACATTCTCTGCCTTACTATTTTCCTCCTTTTTCCTCTGTCATTTCCAGCAGCCTTGCAATCCTCTAAACACAGGTTTGCAAGTGTAAACTGCTACTGAATGAATATGAAGATTCCCTTTAGCAAGACTTAAAAAAAAAGTCTTAACTCACACCTCTTTAGTTTCTGCTAGAGCTGCCTGATATGTTATAAAGTTTTGTAACTTACATGGAATCTCATTTTGATTAATGCCATTCAGGCTATGTTCAGTAGTCCATGGCAGAAGGCCATGAGGCAAGATGTACTCACCTTCAATTTAAATGAATAAAGGTCCATGGTTTATCAGAATTTAGGGTTTTTTCCTATTAGAAAAACCCCGAGAAGACTATGTTTTCTTTTTACTTTATAATAATAATAATAGGCTTGTATCTCTGCTCTGGTCCCATTCAGAGCTAGCAACTCTACAATAAACAGTATTTTATCATTTTTGAATCTTGGATACAGATATAAACCTTAACAGGAAATATAAAGCAAAGGCAAAAGATTAAAAATCTCTAGACTGCCAACTGATTCAGAATTAATTTAAATCTCAGTTCAATCTTCATTTTCCTTGTTATATTATATTACATCCAATATTTAATAATGTTTGGTTTTATGGTTCTGATCCCTGATTGTTTGGAATGGGGGACATCTATATGGGCTTGGATTTCTTTCAAATAGGAACCATCAAGCATGTCCCCTACCTGAGTCTTCTCCCAGCACAGATTCAAGATAGAGACATAATATCTATCTGTCCTGGGATACATGTGGGATCTGGAATGCTATCAGGATTTCCTCCTCTTTTTGGAAGTACATATGAAGATTTTGAGACTTCAGTGGCAAGTAGTAAAATTTTATGACTTTGGCTATTTAGATTTCCTAAGAGACATTGCAGTTAAAAGTGTTTGGTATTAACTGCATATGCACATATTCACTGAACAAGAATCAAATTACTTAAAAAGGAAATATCTTAGAAATATCTTACAATGGGAAATCCAAATAAAAAGGCTCTGTAATTCTTTGGCTAATATGTTCTATAAAAAGGACTTAACATTTCAAGGTTAAAATTGCCTAGAAGAGTAGACTGTACACACAAAATGAAAATGTCCTGTCTGAATTCAAATATAATGTAAGAGAGAGCCCTACTGGCAGAGCTTAATAACTACAATCATAATTTATTTTACTAACCTAGGTTACTAACATAGCTTACAATTAATTGAGAAATCCAAAAAGATATTCATACAATATGGATGCTTCATTATCCCATTGGCCACAGTAGTACAGCTATGGTGTAAAATCCTCCTCAATGAAATAAATGGTCTGTGAACTATTTTACCAGGAGAACACAGGCAAGCCTCTTTGCCCCCTGTCCTTCGGTGCTGTAAAAATTTGAACTTCTAAGTTGCTAATGACTCTGTGTTGAAGCTCCAGTAAGTTTTAGAAAAGGAAATCAGAAATATTGCATCCATATTAAAAAAAAAAAAAAAAAGGCTGAAGTTGAAGTTCTTATACAGGAAACAATGAATAGTAAAAAATGCCTATTTAGTTTGACTAAAGAATCTAAACTGTAGCTTTCTGTAGTACATTTCTGTCATGTATGGGTGATGCTGGAGATTGCAGGTGTTCCAGCAGATTTTACATGTACTTAAGCAGGGTACATGCATACAAGAAAGAATTAATTACCAGCCAAAAAAAACGCCTAAAACCAAAACAAACAAAAAAAACCCACAAGCTTGTCTCATTTTACATTATAGTTTACAAAAATACTAATCTCACTCATCAGCTTGTGAAATAATCACTATAAGTCAAAAATATGAGACTAGACTAAGAGAAGAAAGATTTCTTCATACCTATGCATAGTTTATTTTTTCTTAATCTTCTATTCGAAACATCCATGGCAGCCCAGAAAAAAGCAGGCATAGCACTAAATACTTCAAGTTGCATGGAATATTAATTTCCTAAACTAATTAATTCGGTAGTTAGAACTAGGCATCTAGTGGAATATGAGACACCGTAAGAAATTCATAATACCTGCACAAGGTTGGCAGACGACACAAAACCTACAAGAGAACCACAGCCATCTGCATGAGGTGGAAGACATATGAAATACTTTATAGCCTCCCAGTTCACACTGAAATCTTTGTTTAAGATTTAAGATACATGTGTGAAAAGTCTAAGATTTTATTAAAATTCTGTGGAGAGCTAAGGGAAGAATCAATTACCTGAGTGTAAACAGTTCATGAAAAGATGCCTTACATCTGGTCTCTGGCTGCTTGTTTGTAGAGTGAAGATCTCCCTGGATCTGGCCCTCGGAAAGCGTCTCAGACATTTCAAGACAAGACAAATAACACTAGATGACAACGTTTAGGCCAGTGGATTGAGCTCCTTCTCAGTACTGAGAGTGGAGGCTAGATAGCAATCCACATGATCTGGCAAGAGGTGTTTATATCTCGACAGGAGAACAGCTCTGAAAATCAGCAACAGTTTTGGCTGGATTGTGCCTGATTATAATAGCCATTTTGGTGAACTGATGGCTAGCTTAGTTACCTTTTGCTGGTTGCTCATTAGGAAAATAACTTTAAAGTTCCTACTGAATGCAGTTTTATCCTGGGAAAATGTAAGGCAAGTAAGATACAAGGTCATTCCTGGAAAGGTTTATTTTGGGAAAAGATGAAAAATAAAGCAATAAAAATATATAAAAATAAACCAGATATATTTATTAAATATAATTCACTTTTGAGTAAAAGATGCAAATCTCGGACTGTCTTTAATGGAATGAGTTGGGTCATGCCAAGATTATACAAACACATTTTTGACATATATGACTGTATGACAGAAAGTAGAAAAAGCAAGGAATCTAGAGTAAGAATAAAGATGAATACATACTTAAGGGCAAAACGGGAAGGGTTGTCTCTACAGCCAGTTTATATTGTTTGTATCACAAACCTGGGTAACAGGTTTTGTGGTGGAATGTCAAGAATTTGAAAATATTATGGTCCTAAGCAATATATGCAGAAACAAACAAACAAACACAAATTATTAGCATTTACAAAGACACTTACCAGAGGTGCATTTAGTGCCATCTTCTGTATTTTAGCAAGGTATCACTGGATCCAATCCAGTTACTTAATGCACAAATGCTGTAGAGATACATAGCCCACAACAACAGATTTCTAAATGAGGCATCTATCCCACTGTTGTCACTGCCAGGCTGTGTATCTGTACATGTGATATTCTGAGCACGTCCTCTTGTCTCACCAGTATTTCATCAGCCTTCTGATAAGAGTTGTATGCACACACTAGGTCTGCTTCTACTTCTTTTAATTATTTGAGAGACACCTTAATCTCACTGGCCACTGGCTGTAACTACAGCTGGAAAAGAAAAAAAAAATAGTGGGTTTTTTTGGTACAGATTTGCATTCTTTTAATTTTGTTCACATTCCCAATGAACATTACCAATGCAGTTGTAATTCCATTCATTTCAATAATATGTTTTCCTTTATGCACAGAAGCCTGATTCTCAAAGGTTCAAATGTCACATTGTCTTCAGAAAAAAACTCTGGCAAATAACCAAGACAGAAGCTGTAATGTGGTCCCTCAACATGAATGTCAAGGGAGCAGCAATGAAGATTTTTGAAACACCTTAGTTACTACACTTAAAGTTGATCTGCATTTTCCTCTCAAATTTATAAATTCTCTCCATGAGGACATCTGAGTTGACAGAAATGCATTTAGGGTATTATTTTTCTTCACTTGGACCTCTGCATGGAAAAAGGACAATATGCAAGGAACAAGAATATCTTACTCTCTTGAACAGTCTCAGTAGATAATAGAATGAATTCTCTCATTTCAGGCATCTAGCAACAAAGATATCTGGACAAAGCTTAGCTGCAAAGAGCAACACTTCTTTTCATTTACACTCATGCTGTAGAATAGTATGCCTAACAGTGATGGTGTAACATGGCAGCAGTGAGGCTGCAACATGGCTACATCGTATTTTATGACTTTAAGGAAGGTGTTTAATTGATGAATAATCAATTTTATTAGTTTTACTGAAACTACCAACAATGTTCAGTTGTGTAGATTATCCAGATTCCCTCAGCTGCTTACCTTTAATTTCCTTCAGGACCTTGAGCATCCAATGCATTGTGAGTCTGTGTCTCAGCTATATTCAGCAAATCTTTCCTTACTGTGGGGGTGTTTAAATCAGTAGAGTACAATAAACCTCCACAACCATTAAAGTTATCTTCTATCCAAATGAGCACAGATAGTAATCAAGCTGTTTCAGCCTTTTGTTTAATGAAAACTTGTTTTGAAAATTTCCCATTTAAAGCGCAGTAGTTCATGTTAGGAGGCTATGGACTGCTCTTCCTTTGGAACACTCTTTTGCTCTCTTAACAACTGATGTATTCAAGCAGTTTCTAGTTGTCATTCAGAGAAATGTTCTATTTCTTTGGTCTTAAACTCAATGAGCCAAGTTTTTAATGCTGTAAGATAATAACTCCAAAAACATTTGCTACATCTGACTTTCGGTGAGCTCACAGCAATGTAAAAGATGCTTAATGTCATGTTTTATTGCTGGTGCCTTTATGGCTTATGCTTTTTTATAGTATGCAACATTCACTCTTGCATTTTTCTACTTCAATATCCAGCAAAGAAATTAACTGAAAATACTGCAGACATGCTGTGGTTGATGAAAACAATAAAACAATAAACTGTGTAAGTAATGTCTAAGCAATGAAGACCTATATTTGATTGTAACTTTTGGAAAAAGTTTTATTCGTTAGAACTTGAAAAGCCACTAGTATACCCAGAGAAAACATCTATGTATCAAGAAATATAAAAGCACATTTATGTAGTAGTGTGCCTTATATGCAAAAGCTTCACCTGCATAGTACTGTAGGTACCATGTAACCAGGCTTTTCTGAAATTTCTGCTTTTGTGTTTCCATTCTGTTCTGCTCTTCTGCCTCATTGGTGGGGGGGGGAGGGGTGGAATTGCTTTACAGAAGATAACAACACAGATCATAATATAAAATTTTTATCTCATGATGTTGGGTAGAAGACTGAAGTACAGGAAGATCGTAAGACAAGGAACTACTCTGGCTTACTTGTTCTTCGCATTTACTGAAAGATTCTGCAGTCATCTCTTGTTTCTCATTTTTTTGGCAGCCCTCTGGAAGAGGATCTATAAGTGCATCCTTAAATGTATTCTTCCTTTAAGAGTCCTCTGAGATTAAAACAAAACTTCACACAAATGCACACAGGTGATTACATAGCTGGAATCCCCTTTGACCCTAGTCTCCTTTGACATCAGTAGTTGCTAAAGTATAGTTCTGTCTCACATTAACAAACTGTGTGTGCAAACAGAGTATCTGCTTTCAGAGAAGTGATTGTAAATTTTTGTTTAATGTGCTGATTACTATTTTACTCTTATTTCACATTATTGTTGTTTCAATCTAATCACTCATCTGTATCTTCTGTAATTATAATTTTAAACAACATACACAAAAAAAGGTATTTTCTTAGTGAATTCTATACGTGGCATTCACATGAGGGCATCTGACATGTCTAAAAAGCAGGTAGCAAGTCATTGAATAAACACAGGCACTCCAGAAATGTTATAATTAACACACTACTAATCTCCATAGGAATATATGTAGAAAGCCTACACTCTCCCTAGAACTATCTGAATGTCTTGCATTTGTAATCCAAGAATCTTCTTTGCTGATTTAGTTGCCTTATCACATTATGATCTGTTATTGTCTGACATAATTCCAATAGCTCTAGTTGGATTCAGTACTTACCATTATGACATATTGCAAGTGAAGTCACAGTAATATTCTTAGAGGAATAATATAGTATATGAATACAGTAAATTAAGATACTCCAAAATGTTTTACAACTTTGTGTAAATTATGTGCAGCTAACATATTCTTGTCATTATTTAATAACTGTCACTTACTGCTGGTATTTTGAGATACTTGTAATCTTGACATCAAGGCCCTCAGATGCTAATTTTGATTTACTAATTGCTAAAAATAGAATGGAAATTATGCAGCCTCATTTAGCTGTCTAAAATGGTAGCAGTGATGGAAGTAGGGCTTTCTTCCATCAGCAGACAGAGAAAAGCACTTTCAGAGCACAATATCTTACTATAAGATAGGAGTCTAAGGCTGGTAGGAAAAATTGACTACAATCTCTCTATGCACTATGGAGAGGTGGAGGTCGACCAGCTAGTCCAGACTGATTTCCTAACTAGTGCTTCTTTAAAAAAAAATGTCAAACTGTCTGTAGTTTCTAGTCTCTGATTTGGATTTTTTCCAGTTTGCTATTTCTTATTTTTTTTTTCCCTCATTCCCTTTTTTTCTCATTAATCAAAGAATTACTAATTAATGAGTGAATGAGAGAGTCTGAGATGCCCTGAGAACAGCGTGGGAAAGATTAGGGGAAAAAAATGTGGGAAGTGTGGGAAATACTGTAAGGGAAAATACAGATACAGGTCATATGTCAGGGGAGCAGAATTCATTCTGTCATTGGAGCATAGTACAGAAAGCAATGGAAAATCAAGATGCACTATTTCCACTGCTCAGAAAAAAATTTCATCACTCTTCTTATAGATACATGTTAGAGAAACTGCTCCTGTTATTCGTCTGATTTGCCAGTCTACAGCTGACCTCTGCCAATGTATCAATCTGTGCCTTGTTTTATGCTGTATTTATATTGATTTTCATTCACAGCAAGTCCTTCCCATTGCTAAGTTCTCTATAAAGCCTATGCCCTTTTCTTAACTCTCCCCTCAAAGGTAACTGAAGGCATATATTACTACGGAATAAAGAGTAACTGACACTACATTGTACTCTAGAAAATATGTTGTATTTTGCTTCTGCATGTTTTTTTCTTGATCACAAGCTCCTATCATAAGGATAATCTTTCAATGTTTGTTTATATGGCTCTAATCTTTTGGAGACATTACCATACTACATTGTTAAGTGATAGCAAGTTAACTCTAATTAAAAGGGAATGAATATGAAAGCACTGGCATATGTTGCATTCAAAATACTATAACACATAAAAATATTAAAGAAGAAAAAATAATGACCCTAATCACTTTTAAGTTTCACCACCCATTCATTACATTAGACCTTGTACAAGTAGTATTGTTTAACCAACAAGAGAATCACTATTCTGTGTTCTAAGCTTCATTACACCACTGTGACATGTACATACTTAAAGGAGTGTGTAGTTTATCTGATGAGATCGCAGAAATTTCACAAGCTATAGTTAAATCCTAATGCCTCTTTCTTTATGAATATTTAGACTTCACCACTCCACTAGTTATATCATTACTAATTCCCAGATTTCAGTAAATGCAAACTATTTTGCTATGTTTTTGCCTTCTTAATGTAATGAGTTCATTTCTATTTCCTTCTTTCAGACCACTGACAACACTGCTGCTAGAGTATAGCAGTGACAGGAGGCTGCAGTAAATAGGTCAGAGCAATTATCTCAGTACTTTCCTTTCAATCTCCTATCACTTCAGGACATTAGGTGTAGACATGGTGATGAAAATATCTTTGTCTAGCTCAGCAACATGCTGTGAGAGGCAGCTTATGGAATAAGATACTGAAAAAGACAACAGCATGAGAAAGTGTAAAAATATAGCATGAGGGACAGAAAGAAAATGTCTTTGACATTAAAGCAGTATAAGAGAATGAAACCTGATTCTCTTTGCAGTCACTACTGTAAATCAGGAGTGATGCTATCAAAGCAGTGAAGTTAACATTTGTTATGTTGAGGCAAAAGGTAGTTCAGGAAATTTAGGCACCAAATTTAATTCTTATTTAAACTTTGACTTTATTGGTAATGCATTTAGTAAGTACTCACCTGTCTGTGAAACTATCAGGACAGTGTACAGTGTGTATATGAAAATCTGTTTATCTTTTGCTGTTTTCTTTACATATATATATGTTGCTTTGTACAAACAAAAATTGAACTAGACATATTTTCTCTCAAGAGGAACCTTCTACTAGTTTTTCTTTTTTGACCTCTTTACCTAAATTACAAACTAGATTTTTTTCTACAAGAGCGACTCCTGAATGGAAATTATTATTGTTCAAAGCCTCTTAAATACTGATGATTTCACAGTTAGTATAGCATGTAATGATTGTCTGACAGAAACCTCACATCATTCCAGAGTTTTTCATAAAATCTAAGACAAGTTTTAGGATTGATACTGTGCTAGAATTTCCGTAACATGTTGTCTAGAAACAGATGAGACAAAATGAGCTATATAGTAACTTGTTTGTGTGGTTTTGCTGTTGATGACTGATAGTTAAGATATTATTCTGCTTTCATTTGTCAGATATCTTAGAACTGACAACTCTTCTCTAGCTTTGACCAGAAGCAGATTTCACTAACAGAACCAAACTGCAAGATTCACATTTTAAAAGTGTTAGGTCTTGAAAGTCTATATGCTTTTTATATAATCAAGTTCATAAAGTGCCTTTAGAAAGATGTGATTTGATTAGTCAACACTTAGTATGTGGATTAAATTAATGATTAACTATATAGAATTTGCTGAACATGTTAATTTTTCTGTTTTAATTTGTATTAATGAAAATTAACAATCCTAGTGGCTATAAATCAAAATTACCATACAGAAAAACAACCACTCTGATATCTTTTGAGGATTTTAACTATATTTTATGGAAATCTGTTCCATACTAGAAACATAGCTGCATAATATGATAAGAAATATTGTAAAATTGCATAGCAGTGGCTTATAACAATTTTCAAAATTACTTTTCCTTATCCAAGGTCAAAGACATAATGTAATATATAGGATGCACAGGAAATAATATTATTTGCCTTATACCATTTTTTTATACCTTTAATTTTAAGTAATCTGGGTTATAATGTTAATAAAATAATTTTAAAAATCCCAAATGCAATAAAACTTTTTCTACCTGTGTGTGTAAAAAGATTATACTGGTTGACTTCTGAAAAGCATAAGGCTTACAGAAGAATTGGTTTAGAAAACAAAAAAATTACCTAGGGTATTTTAATTACAGAGATCATTAATGTCAGTAAATTGAGATACATACTGGATGTCAATATCCAGTTATTCAATTATTGATTTTATGAATCTTAACATTTGTTCTACCTGTTTGATATTTGTCATGTTGTGCATTTGTTATGCAGCTTCACAACAGTAGCTAAAATAACAGTATTCACAGCATAGAACTTCATGTGACATAGATCAAAGGAGCTTAATGGAGTTCATTTCAGCGACAACTGTTGGTGATAATTATGCATTAAGTTTAAATTGTTTCATTGCTATAGCTGTGTTTGACATCTGACATGTTATTCAACTCTCTTTTAAATTTTACATTAAAAGTAGTATAAAGGTATCATGTGCTAAGCTCTTAATATGTTATTACACACAGAATCCCTGACAGTACTTTCAGAAAAGTGCTGAAAATAGGTGACACATTAATTAAAGTAAGTCTAATCCTCAGATGTTATGATAGTCCAATCTTAATGGGTTGTTGCTTATGCTTTACACTGTTCATTTCTGTTTGCTGCAGAAGGGATTATAGTGGGATTATAGTGCAACCCCACCATGTCATTAACTGAAAATATTTGTGACAGACTGAACAAGAAAACTTGTTGTATTTAACCACTTCAGTTCAGCTTTTGTGATTAGGAAGACACTTACTAAATGGCTATCTAAATTCAGTAGGTTCTTCCATTTTTGATCTGAAATTTTCCACCAGAGCTTTTATAACAATAGATATAACTTTCCTGATCTTGGCAGTCAGGTTATTTACTCTGCAAACAAAATCCCCTTCAATTAGAAAAAATAGTCTGATGAGATCTTAACGTCCTGAGGGAAAAATGGACAAGTAATGATCAAAACCCACACTGAATATATAGAGTTCACTGACATACCAAGCCTAAACCAAGAAAAAGGACAGGAATCTAGGCCTATTTCATTTAAAAACAGAAGGGGTAGAAATGGTTTCTTTTTCTGTAATATACTACCAGACAGCTTGAGTAGGTTTAGGCATACCTCAGCCCATCATGATTCAAACATCCTTTCAACGCTCAAACACATGGCCCAGCCACTAGGTCATAAGCTAATTGAAGTGTTCCAGGAGTTCAATTCCAGTGAAATTGGGCTGCTATGTAGCAGTAAATAAAAGATGTGGTGAAAATACAGAAGAAAACCCCTTCTATAATTGTGCTTACACTTCCCCAATTGTGCTATTTTTTTTGTGTAAAACAAATATCTCAGCCTATTTGCCCTCCCCTGTCAAAAGTGCAAAAGACAGCTGAATAAAGTATTATCACTTCTAAGGAAGAAAAATAGAATTTAAAGAGTTTAGTATTTTTTCAATAAACGCAGGATCATGAAGAAATAGACATGCCTATGACCTCTTCCCTTGTCATACTTTAACAATTCTTAACACAAAGCAGTCATCGTAACTCATCAGCGCCCTAATTCGAGGTCTAAGTGTATTTTTGTTTCTTTCAGTAGTCACAAAAGCTGTCTCAGCTGTTTATGCCCCTTGTTTATCTCTTTCAAAGTCAGTGTTACAGCTCTAGCATAACAACAGAACAATAGCAGAGTATGAATTTTCCAAAAAGGGCATGCTTACAAGGAAAATTTCTTCAAAGGATGCAATTGCCTGTTATTACCTAGAAACAAAGCAACATCAAATTTAGCAGGAAATCATGTTTCACTGGTCATTTTCAGAATTTGACATGTTCAGAAATCAAAATATGGGCTTAATCTAGCTCCAGAGGTTAGGTCCCGTGGGTCTTTCACTCTTAGTTATCCACACTGCTTAGTTTTTGATCTATCCACAAACTGTCTTCAAAAAGAAACTTCTATTGCTCTCTAAGACAAACCTGGATGCAATTCAGCTGGATGGTTCAAACCAGAGGCTACTTCCTAAAGGAAAATAGAAAGACTACGTCACACTAACTTCTGCCTGCTGTAGATAATCCTACACTCTTAGCAATTTATGTGCCCTGTAGCATCCCCATAATGCTGTCACATTATACCATAAGACACACTACAAATATCTCAAATTTAATGCTGCAAAACTACTATTTCACTGAATTAAAACACATACCTTTTATTGTTTGGTAACTTTTTACTGGGAAAAGTAAAAGACAGCAGGTTTTGGTACATATTCAGATAATTTCAAGAAAATAATTGGTTTGTGTGGGGTTTTTGTTGTTTGGTTTGCTTTTTTTGCCTCCCCATTCCCTACCGGGGCATTTCAATAATCACAGAGAAATGTAATTGTGTATAAAACAGTACTGAATGAACTCCTGTATAAACAGAGGTACATTACTTCTCCTCCTTAGAAAGGAGCTACAGCTATTCTCTTGATATAAGTAATTAGTTCCTTCTTACAGCTGTTACAAGCCACTCTTGTTGCCTGATTGCTCTGTGCTCCACAATCAGGCAGCTCCTATTTGAGCAAGTCAGAAATAATAATAAAAAACATTTTGCATATTTAGTCTAGAATTCTACCCACAGTTATCTGTGAAAATATCCTTCTGTTTAAATGGTTACTTTAAGAGCTGAGAGATCAGAAGTCTTTTTCCAAGCTATTTGTGTTGGATTTTTCATTTTGACAGTTAAAACAGATGTCCTTGACATGTTTGAATAAAAATGTCTCAGCTATTTATACAACTATAAAATGTAAATAAAGTATATTACTGGTACTTTAAATAATGTTTGCATCCTACTTTTTTAGTGTTGTAACATCTGAGCTGTGTGGTAACTGCTAGAAAGCCAAAATTTAGCAGGGACTCTCACTGACCTGTGAAAATCAGTTTGCATTTGGCCAAGAGAGTTTAAACCTGTCCTCTGCATATAAAGCCTACGCCACTGATAGATGACAAAACTAATGATCCATCAATATTTTACCTCCCTTACACCTCTATATGCATATATGTTTGGTGGAAGATTTCAGTTAATGCATTTCCTGCTGTTATGAAAATAGAGCTGAAAAAGAAAATACTATTAAGATAGAACAATGTAGAGTATGGTTTCCAGATGGGAGAGAGACATGATGAGAGGTTCAAAGCCATCACTGTCATACTGGAGTTGTGAGGGTATTTATTATATAGAAAATCTATTGGTGTGGCAATAATTGCCTTCTTGTGCTGTGAAAGCCATATTTAGAGCTTTCTCCAGTGGAAGAAGCAGATTTGTGTGAGCCAGGACTCGAAATTCACCTACCCATAGTTCTGTGCAAATCAGAAGCATATAGAGGTACATATTTGTAAATGGTACTGCATCATTTGTGCAGTTATAGTGACACCTATTGGAATAGAAAACTACACAATGATATTGTATCATTACAGAAAAACATGTCACTGTCTTCTGCAGATAACCTTGTACCTTTTAAGAAAAAAAAATCAATATAGTATCATTGCTTCTCTTTTTACTTTAATGACATATTAAATAAACAAAAAAAGTACTATCATTCTATAAATTAAAATACTATAAGCAAAAGAAAAGAAGTAATTAAAATGTGGGTGTTGTTCTACAATCATATTAAGCTTTTCAGTGAGTAAGTGTACTATTCTGGATGCATGTGCAGATGAACATGCATGTGTGCTGCTCCATTGCATTCACTTCATAAAATCTTGCCTGCAGGTTCTTCAAATGGCAGTACAGTAACCACACACAGTCAAGAGCAACAAATAACTAGAATTGCTGTTAATGCCATACTGCTTAATGTCAGCTGTTTTCATATTAAAAAAAAAATAATAGTTCCTTTGGTTTTCTTACTACAGGACTAGAATATATAATTTTGAACTCTAGGCACAGTTTGTTCTGACTCGATATTTTGCCTATCAAACTGCATTGTTGGTTATGGATGAAATTTCATCTGCCTGCTAGCACAAAGTTCCTATTAAAATCAATGTCAATTAGAACTGCCTTATGTTTCATTCTGCTTCATATTTAAATGATTATTAGAACCCTTTAACTGAGTCCATTCAGGTGCTTTTTAATCTCTAACCATCATGTATTTCTTCAGAGTCCAATTCAATAGACAACCAATCACTTTTTTGTTCAGTGGAAAGGGGATATTAATAGTCAAAAACATTTCAGTCTTATACATTCTGCGTTATTATTCAGCCAGGTACTGGACAAAAAGACGGAACATTCTGCTAACAAATTATATTCCATTCTGCGTACCAGTATACTTCAATCCCAAAAAGTAACCTTTCCAAGTGCCTGCAAGAACAATACATTTCTTACAGAATCACCAGCTTTTATTATGTCTTAATATTCATGTGGATGTCATTTAGGTACAGTTATTTTATGTACAGTTTTCAGTTCTCATTTCTGCAAGACAAGTGCTTTCTGAAAAACGTTACAAACACTTTAGAAGCAAACTCCAGTTCCAAACATCTTCAAAACACGTGTTTGATGATTACATATGGATTTTTTCTAGCTAACATTCTCTGTTTTTATAAAGAACAAAACCAAAACCAACTAAACAAAAACAACAACAAATTTAAACAAAAAATGTACAGATCCACTAAGGAAAGTTACAAGCATAAAAAGAGGTATGAAATTAAGAACATCCTTCATACGAAAATCAGTTTAACAGTCTGGGATGAGAATTGAGGGAACAACATTGGGATGTAATGGAAGCTCCAGGAAAGAATGCTTTTGAAAGCCTATTCCTCTTTCTTTCTGCTTCCATTTCTGTCTATATGTTTTTGAATACCCTGAACTGTTTATGAGTGCTAAGCAAATACTGAGGAAACTGGAGGAGTGGGGAGTTACTTAAGAAACCCAAATACTGAGCTAACTCTTTCTAAATAATCAGCTTTATATATAAGGATACTCGAACAGCAACTGCTCCCACAAAATTATACTGCTGGAATTTTATTTTTAAAAATATTCTGAAGTAGTTCCCTAAACATACAAATTTGAAGAATTATGGTCTTTGTATCAGTAGGACTCACTTGTTGTATTTACTGAGCTAGGAAAGGAAAACATTGTTTCTCTCCGTGTCAAGAGAGCATATTCTCTTTGTATTATCACTTGTCTAAAGTTAGATAGAACTGCAAATTAGCCATCTTTTGTTTACAGGCAAAAGAGAGAACTTATGGAAGACATAGGACCATCCTTTTCTGGGGCAGTTTCCATTCACTCAGGGCTCTGTGGTCACTCACTGTATGGAAAGTTGCAATAAGGGTTTTGCCTGAAAGTGAAAACAGGACTGTGTACTGAGCTGTAGCAACTAACATGCAAGTTTTTTGATATGGCCAATTGTCCAGTAGGCACTGTCAAACCACAAGCCTATTTCCAGAAGAAACTGCATGTTCATATTCAATTTTTCATTAAGATGGATCTCATAAAGGAAGAGGCACTTGTAAGTTGTATTTTCTGTCATATGTCCAAACTTCAGATTGGGTCAGTCAAAAGTTTTTAAAATCTTGTAACAAAACATCATTGCTGTGTCATTGGATTACTGTACAGGCTGTCATATGTGGGTGGCTGTCAACAAGCTGTACTTCATTACTTTACACCTCAGATTTTCAGTGAGCCATTATGAGTCATTAAGTGATCAGAGTCATTTGTGCAGAACTGCAGCTTCTACACTTTTCATCTCACTGTCTATTTTTGCACATGGGATGTGTTTCCATATTTGTGTTATATATATATAAACACTAATCACAGTAACCCAGTGTGAATATATTAATATGGATTAATACAGTGTTTGTAATTATGAGGAGCTTCCGTCCATGAAAACCAGGTGATACTAAAAATTCTCTCTTACTTTGCATGTGTAACAGATGATAGAAGGTTGGGGATTTTTGCTATGATTACCTAAATGTCTTGCTTTAGAGCTGACTCTAATGAATATAACATGACTCATTTATTTGGAGTTTACATAGTTCTCTAAATGCCCTTGAGCATAGAAGTGAATCTTAGCAGGTACTCAATGGCTTTCAGTGAAAGGCTCTGAAGACAGTGAACATTGTAGATGCTCAGCACTGCACACAGCTCTCCGCAGAACTAAGTCAAAGCAAATATGCCTCAGAGTGCTCACAATAAAATTTCTCTGGTTCAAATGCAGTTAGTCACAACACTCCAAGGAGAAGTAACAGATTCTTTTCCTCAAAACAAAGAGTCTAATATATAATCATATATGCATATATGTTTATAATCTTTCCTAAACCTGATACTTAGAACAGTGCTAAAATACCACTTTAGTGAAGACAGTACATGGAAAAAAGATGTTTGTTCATATCTTTTTGTTAAAAGGTACATTTGAAAAAAATATTTAATTCAGACCTTGAAGTATTTGCATAACTTATGTAACATATTTTTCTAAATAAAAGGAACCACAATCATTATGCTAGTTTTTTGTTTATCCAATAACAAGTATTTTACCAGTTGGGTGCTGATCAGACATTTATCCATGAAGTAGAAGCAAGGGCTAGTTTACCTTCAAAACAGAATTTAACGCAGCTTCAGCATTGCTTTAGCTTTAGTGTACCTTAAGTTTCTGAATAAAATGTGTTCAATTTCATTTCATGTCTGAAAACAATGTATTTCTTAAGCTCCACAGCTCCTTCTGAATCAACTTTTACATTTTGTATTTCAACATGGACTGAAATACAGTGCCCTATACTCACTGGCTACTTTTCTTGTCCTGTCTTTCTGAGAGGGTTAGAATTAAAACCCAGATAAGACAAAGACAGTGTAAAGAGGTGGATGATCTCTTGTTCTTTATGTGAATTGGAGTAGACACTTTATTTGAAAGATGGAAGCACTTAAGCACAAGACGTAGCACTGAAATATTGCTTCAAGACACATTCCAACTAACTATCCTTGCAGTCTAAACAATTTCTTTTTTATAAATCAAAGTGAAAGTGACTTTTCTACCAAGATGCCTTTCTGGTTGCATTATAAATGCAAATGGAAAGAGGATCTGTGTTCAGGACCCAGGACCCATACTGCCAAAAGTATAAAGGCTTAGCAATGTAAGTGTGGGGCTGAGACAGCAACAAATGAGATTTATTCTGACAGACTGGCCTCTTAGTATATCACACAGAAGGCTATTTTTGTATCCCTCCATCAGCACTTACAGTTAGTACAGCACTGGCAAGAAGCCTTCATCAGAATTGCGGGAAGGAGTTTTATGCATAAGGAAGTTAATCCCAAAACATCTATTCCTGTACATTATTCTGCCATCCTTATTCACTGTTGGAAATTGAGAAGCAATATAACATCAATAATCATTATTATGCTTAACATTTATAGGAACAGTTCCAGAATTTCCAGATGATCTTTAATTTCTAAATAGCCCCTACTGATTTCCCAGCGTACAGGAATAGCATTTTTGCATATTTATGTGCCAGAACTTCAGCTGGTCTAAATCAGTGCAATTCTACTAAATCCAGTCAATGTATGTTGTTGTATAACAATGGGGAACCTGGACTGTGTTCTTTTCTTCAAAAAGAATACTGATTATTTATTTTATTTGAAGTTGATGGGACTATTCACAGAATGATCTACTCTGAAAAGTGAGTTGTAGGGTGGTATTACTTGATGTATGCTCCTGGAAAAAGTCTTTAATAATAAGTAAAAATATACTTGTATTGCAAGCACTACATGGAGTCTCATTCCTAATATCCATATGACTGATTTTTTGCGGCTGGTGGATTAATGTTATTTTAAATGAGAAGAAGATTTGTAGCATTGCTTGAGTATGAAATTTAAGGAAAATACAGCTGAGATGAAAAATAAAAACATCACTCATACTGGTGTTTATTCTCATGGAATTCCATAACACAGATCAGTCACTGAACCTTTTGTATACCTTAACCTCAGAGAGAAACGTATTAAAAAGATGAATAATATTTCACAAAAAAAACCCCAACCTTAAAACTCCTTACTAGACAGCCCTCTGCCATAAATAAAATACCTCTACAGCATAGTATTAACACGTGGAATAGGATCTTTAATTATAGAATTATGCAATAGTTTGAGCTGGAAGAGAGCTGAAAAATCATTTAGTTCAAATCCCCCTGCCATGGGCAGGGACACCTTCCACTAGAACAGGTTGCTGAAATCCCCATCCAGCCTGACCTTGAATACTTCCAGGGAGGGGACATCCACAACTTCTCTGGGCAACTTCTTCCAATGTCTCACCACTTTCACAGCAGATAATTTTTTCCTAATATCTAATCTAACTTCTTTCAGTTTAGAGCCATTACCCCTTATCCTATCACTACACTCCCTGATAAAAAGTCCTTCCCCAGACTTCCTTTAGGTCCCCTTTAGGTACAGGAAGGCTGCTATAAGGTCTTCCTGGAGCTTTCTTTGTCCAGGCTGAACAACCCCAACTCTCTCAGTCTCTTTTCATAGGAGAGCTTCTTCAGAGCCATGATCATCTTTGTAGACCTCCCCTGGACCCACTCAAGCAGGTCCATGTTTTCCTATGCTTGGGCCCCAGAGCTGAACACAGCACTCCAAGTGGAGTCTTACAAGAGCAGAGTAGAGGAGGAGAATCATCTCCCTTGACCTGCCAGTAAGGCTTCTTTGCACACTTAATGGTCACAGGAGGGAGAAATTTATCTGAACAAAAATGCAATTAGTTTTGGGTTATGATAAATTTTAAAATTCTTGGATTTTTAATTAATTGGCAGTTTTAGTGTGGGTCATGATAGTCAATATATATTGACTTTGGCAAGACCATGAAAATCACCACAATAAAATTATGCAAACCATTGTTGTTCTGTCTCAAATCTAGAAAGAAGTGCTTTTGAAGCCACTGTATCTTATTCGATGCTGTCTTTTACCTGTAGGATTTCATAGTTTGGATGCAAAAGAGTGCAAATATTTTCCATTCATTTCAATACAAATTAGGAAATGTACTGAATTAATTTACCTTCAGTCCTAACTGTTTTGACTGCTACATCCGAATCTGTGACAATTCATTTGTCCATCCCTTAAAGGTATAATACTGGTGAACCAAGCCCATGTCACTGAGTAAAAGGAGGAAGGTCACACCTCCCTAAAGCCTCCAGTGTTTTGAAAATATGTGGTATAATATATTAACCTCTAGTTTCAATTAGAGTGGTTTATTATCCCCCAAGGTCAATACTTCAATTTAAACTTCATTAATTACCATTCTATCTCAGCAAAAGCCATTGTCTAATTATTATTTAATTGTTTATTACTATTACTGCTTATTAAGGCAGTTGAGGGTAGACAATATAGGAGGCTTTAAGCAAAGTTGAATTTGTTTCTTTTAATGCACATTGTTTTAAAAAGTTGTGATAACAATAACTAGCAAACGGTCAGTAAAAGGGTGATGTGGGATAGGATTATGGAGAACTGAGTAAAGCTCTATTGTACTCTCATTAACACAAGACACACCTCAAAGTTTTGTATTTTGTATCCCAGCACAGAGGTTCTAATTCAAGCATTCAAAATACAGCTTAATCAGAATCTTTATTGGATATGTGATGGTCAGCTGAGAACCTCTCAGCAGAAGGCTAAATAGTGAATGAGTATAGCTGTGATCTCATCTGTATTACACCTCGGATAAAAGGTCACATCTCCACTTGTTCTGGTAAGTACTAGTAGTCTTTTATGTTGTTTTGCAAGCTACTTCCTTCTATGTACAAAACTGATTTTAACAGTCCAGTGTGATACACTGTGGTCAGAGTTAAAAGAGTCTCTCAATGGGCTGTTGCACCCACTGGACTTGTTCATGTCCTTCTGCTTCATTTTTATTGCATCATTGTCACTGCCTAGTCTATACTGAATATTCGGTTTTTTCTTCTCCCATTGTATGGAAAGCTAATGAGTTTGTAGGGAATAATGTTATATTTATATCATTGTGGGTGGTCATCGAGCTGGGTGCCCCAGTGTGTCACTGGTGTTAGGAGACATATCAACCTCAACAGGCTCATGAGGTAGGAATATGAGGCCTAAGATCCATTATATATTATGTGAAAGTTTTTTTCACCTGACACCTGACTCTACCTGCCAAGATTGAATTGGAGTTAAAAAGTCAAGGGGAAATAGACTCTTTCTTTTCAGAGGGCTGTCAGAATTGTAATTTTTTTTTCTGAGATTGTCAGAGGTGCTTATTACAACTGAAAAATTTAATTACTACAGTTGGAGGGGTCATCACTCACTGCAGAGAAGATGAATAGTTCAGAGCTATTAAATAAAGGATACTTGCTAAAGGTATTTTTAAAACTAATGCCATAAGTACTACTGTTCTTCAGGATGATAACTTTATGTCTCATCTGAGTTTCTACTGTCATTCAGAATAAAATGCTCTTCTGTCTATTCCATGTACTTAGCCTTTAAAATCCTTCCATAGTGTAATGGTTTGACCCAGGTTTTTCCTGGTAACCAGTTTGTAACCAGGGAAGTGATCATGTTTACCCAGTATTCCACACAATTTTACGTAACTGGGGGTATAAATACAGAGGGAGAGAGGCCCTCGGGTTTTTTTTGCCTTCCGGTGGAGCCGAGGATGCAGGTTCTCTGCTATCAGTCTCACCCGTGTGGAGGAGTCAAGCCTTGCAGGCCTTGTAGGCCTTGAGAGGCAGCTGTTGCTGGCGCCGGTCAGTGAGAGTCTGCTATCTTAAGGAGAGTAGTAAGATTCTGTTTTTATTAGTTCTATCCTGGGTTTCGAGTGTACATAACTGTTTTAGTTTCCCTTTTCCCTTTTTCCCCTTTTTTCCCTTTTTCCTTCCCTTTTCCCTTTCCCTTGGGGGGTTCCCTCTACTGTGTACATAGTATTTTAATTGTATATAACGGCTATATATATAAATATAAATACTTTTGATGTAGTTCACGTTGTTTCCGGCTCTTTAGTTTCTCTTGTAGTTTTTTTCCTTAAACTCTGAGAGAGAAAGGGGGGGGTTGAGGATTTCACTGTGAGTTTGGGCATTTGGCAGGGAGCCAGGTCCAAACCATCACACATAGTTCACAGGCATTGCTAACTGTAGCTTAGCTATTATCTGTAGCTTTATAATTTATAAATTAAACTGTGAATTTCTGTATTATTTTGACTACATGCAACTAATCAATAGGTAAAAATAATATCTTCAAACACTCATTCATACATAGATATGTAACAGAATGATCTGCTGGCCAGGTTCAAAAGATTTTTCTGTTTTTCCTCTTTTAACATTTGTGTGTTCAAGCAAAACATACACATGCACTCATGCAAAGGACTGTATTTCACCTCAGTTATTTATCAGAAGTGCTCTTATGGTGTTTTGAATAACCCATCTAGCCAAAGGACTGCAACAGCAAATAATGAAGTACTTTCATAACTAACCAAATCTCTACAAATTCTAAGAGCTCTGAACTCAAAATAATTGTCTGCAAATTATTTACAAAAAGTGAAAAAATATTTACTTCTATTTTCTTGCCACTTAACTCACATTTGGGGCACAGTATATACTTATACTCTGATATTTATTCACAGTATTTCTTTTAATCCATACCATGTAGTCAAAGCAGCCACCTAAAAAATCTACTCATATGAAATTGCTTTCTCTTTTTTTCAGGTTTTCCTAGAAAATTAAGTGCTTTCATTAGACACTGATGATGTGTTTGTTGCAGCATCCCAATTCCATAAGACTTTGCCCCAACACCTATATAAATCAGATATTTTACCCACAGTCTATTTTAACACATACCTTCAATGAACCAAACTTCATAGTTTTGATAAATGCAATATTTCATAAGGCATTATTTCAAGCAATTACCTAGTTCTTAACAGACTATGATCAGCATTACAAATTGTGTAATATGATGGAAAGTGTACTAATATCACTTACTTATTTCCATTTATAGCAACAGTATCAAAATTCTTTCTCCTGGCAATTTACCTTCAAATGAACTGATCGAAAATGTATTAAATTGAAGTCATCCGAGGCAGGACATTTAAGAATACTTCTAAAACAATATTGACCATTTAATCAAATCACTTACCTTTTAGAAAACTTCTCCCTGCCCCCTCTTGTCTCCACCCTCTTGTTGATCACGGTGACTGTTGAACTCCAGGTACCCTGTGAGAAACACAATTTTTAATTCTCACATGCTTTTCTCCACTGCTTCTCAACACCATTATATTCCTCAATCTTTTTGAGGACTGCTGTTGAACAATGGTATGATCTGCATTTAATGAACATCATTATGAACTATTCTCTTAGCATAGGACTATTTTTCTAAAATCAATGCAGTACTGAAATGTTAGAGGAAGCATTTTCAGAAAAAAACCCAATCATATCAGAAATCCGAGTACTCATTTTAATGATGGAAAGATAGTTAAATTATACCTAAATATAAACACATATTTGCAGTATCTCAGTTTCTGTTAGTTTATGAGTCATGCCTTTGAGTATACTGTACCATAGCTGATACCTAGAGTAACTGCTAAGAAGTTGTTTTCACAGAATCACAGAATATCAGGAGTTGGAAGGGATGTCGAAAGATCATCTAGTCCAACCCCCCTGCCACAGCAGGACTCTTGTTTTGATTTTTTTTGCATGAATGTCAGTGAAGCTTCATAGTTAGGTTTAACATTATCTATAAGTTATTATAATCAAATATCTAATAATTTATCATGTAATATCTCATAGTAAAAACCTTCAATTAAAGCTGAACATATCATAAGTAGAAGGAAATTTCATTAGCAACTTCACTGCTTAGACTCAAGTATTCTGACAAAACAGAATTGATATATTTAACTGAATTTTGTTTAGGCATGCTGTACAAGGATATTACTTTGCTTGAAATATAATGAACAAAATAGAAACAGTTTCTCTTCCAGCTTTTTTGTTGTTTTTTTTTTCTTTGTGGTTTTGATTCTTTGGGGGTTTTTTGTTGTTGGTTTTTGGGGTTTTTTTGGTGGTGGTGGGAGGGGGAAGGTTTGGAGAGGTTAAAGGGGCAACAATCCAAAACTTAAACACATAGGAAACCATAATCCCTTTGGTAATGACCAATGGCATAGACTATAAGTCAAGGGAAGACCAGTAATATATTGGGTAGTTGATTAAATTCAATATTCCACAATCACTGAAAACTGTATGTCAAGTAATGATAGAAATACCTGTCCAGTAATGTAGCTAGTTTGATACCTGTGTAGAAGCCTAATGTGATGGAGTTGTCTTACTTCCTAACTTATTTTAGGGTCAAATAAATGATAGTTTTATTATTCTTACAATGTCTTACATTCTCCTACTACTAAACTTTATTCTTTTGCAGGTGGAAGCATAGGAAGAACTTAATGATCTGTCACCAGTAGCAAGCACAGAAGGAGCCACAAGAGACTAAACTGACTTCCAAAAGGATGGTATCTGTTTTATAAAGAATGAAAATAAACCCAAGTACCTGAAATAAAATTGTTGCACCTGCTTTTATTTACCTTTGAGAGACACCTGAAGAAGCTGTAGGGACCAATTCAGATTCTTTCTGTGAGTTAGCACATTTCCTTAGCAGTGTAATAAGAGATGAAGAGCTGAAATTATAAACTTTTAAAACCTGCTCATGTTTACTTTGTTAAAAATCTTAATAAATAGTTCAAGAAGGGAGAAGTTTGAAGAGGCAGAATTAGATACAGACTAGGAATTCTCCAGAATATTTTCTGTCTTCAGATACTCCTGCGGAGATCTATTTTGGCCTTCAGGCTGTCATCTCTTGAAAGACATTTTATCTCCCAATAATACGTAGTTTAGTACAGCACTAAGTCAGAGGTGCTTTGTGTAATTCTTCTTTGTGATCAGAATGGCAAGGTAGCCATTGCATTCAGTTTGCATGATGTCCTACAACATTTGTAGTGAAAAATGCAGATAATACACGTTCTGTTGATTACATGTCACACATATTACCAAGAGCTAACATATTCATATGTTCCTTCAGTTAAAATTTGGAGATGATAAAATCAATTGAGTGAGACTGGGTAATGGAAGAGTGATACAGGATGTCTAAAATGAAAAGTAAGTGTAATATCAAGCCAGTTTTTCTATGAGCATTGTCAAAATTCATCTTACTCAAACTGAAAGCAACTGAGTTAAAAGAATAGCTGTCATAGGCTCTCTTAGGAATAGATGGAGAAGAGCAAACACTAAAGACGGGCTGAATAAGTCTCTGAAGGTCTTACAGCATCTGGAGCCATCAGCAATAATATTTATCATTTAGATCCTTCAGTTAAATGACAAAAATAAATGCAATGAATCTTGGTCATTGTGCATTAATCAGAAAAGTCACAAGTAACAAGGAAACATTAAAGGTGAAACAAGGTTTGAAACTGATAGGGTTTTTCCCAGGAGATTAACACAACTAAATAAAAGAGAGACAGGGAAATTCCACTGGATTATGATCATCATTGCAAGCTTACTCCCATTATCTGTTTCTATCTCTTCCAAATATCTCCCAAAAGCCAATATTTAGGCATGATTTAGGAGACATCTGAGTCCAAAACCTTCTCCAAAAAGTAGTATGGAGAAGACTGCATCAAATACACACTCAGTACCACCCTATACAGGCCCCCAAAAATATGTTTAAAGGCACCCTGAAACAATCCAGAAGTCCCCATGCAGTCTTTAGTGGCATGTAGCATAAAACTGCAATTCCACATGATATAAATACCACTGCTGGATGGAGACAAAGATCTCTCTATTATTTCAGACACTGTGAACAGACAAAAGCAGGGTTAGCAGGAGAGCACTGAGTTCAGAGGAGATCTGAGTGCTATGCAACATAAGTGTGTCAGTATGCCTCAAAGTCAGTTCCACTTGTCCCAGGACCAGTGATGATTCACTAGCTTTGTTTAAGTTAGTAGCACAAATGCAATAAAAACCACCCCAAATTCTCACAGAGATAATCATAGGTTAGATAATTAATGATCTCTCACAGGAAACGTGGCTTAATCTGCCTCCTTTTGGTTCACATGTATGCCCTGTAAATAAAGTAGGTCCTGAAAAACTGGTTATTGTTCATTCAGAGAGACAGAATAGGCATTGCTTAGTGTCTGCCATATGCACTAAGGCAGATATAATTTGCCTGTAATGCGTATGCCTGCTTCTCAGTTAACGCTTTTGGTTTGTTTTGTTTGTAAAGTTAAAGAGACAGACACTTCCCAGGATCAATATACCTGCTCTGTTTTGAACATGTTCTTTAGACTAAGATGAAATGCTAATTACTGTTTGCTCACTATAAGGGAAGCCTAAGGTGACTAATTCAGACAAAGTCCAAAGCTGATCAGCTGAATCACTGTATACATGCTGGTTGACAAAATGTCAAAAACTACTCAGCTCAGTTTTCTAATTTTAGGCAGTCGTGAGTTGGCATCCAACATTTTTCCAGATAAAACTCCATTTAAGAACCCCTAAGAGTTTTTGACCTGTCTAGATGAACCATAGCAAGGCCCTCCAAGCACACATTTCCATCTACAAATTGACTGAGCACCAAGGAAGTCAGGAAGTGCACACACCGAAATCAAGGATTTCTGTTTCTGAAACAGGGAAGTTTCTGTTTCTGCCTAGGGAAGGTCAGAAAAATGCAGTCACAGAATCACAGAATCATCACGGTTGGAAAGGACCCTCAGGATCATCTAGTCCAACCGATAGCCCTACACTACTCTCACCCCTAAATCATCCCCTGAAGAAACACATCTATCCTCTTCTTAAAAACCTCCAGGGACGGTGACTCCTCTGAAACATTTTAAATAAAGCCTTGCTGTATATCTACACATAACAGAGAGTGTGTGGGGAAGACAGGAAAAAAAATAATCACATAGGTCCATCTTCCCATCAATTTTTTTTGGCATCAAGGTAACACTTTCTCTCTTACCAAGCTAAACAATACTGAAAAATAAATAGTTACATTTAGTAGAATGCTAGCAAATCCAGGAAATCTTGTCTGTCAGCAACTGCATGAATACAAATGTAACCTATTTACCAGGATAATATTTTACTGTAGGAAAAAAAAAAGGACGGGAAATTCTGAAGATATGATACAAAATTCTCTCAATTTTCTATTCATTAGTGAAACTTCCCAGCACAACACAAGAACACTATTGAAATTACACATCTAATCTGATCTGCCAGTACCATACCACTTCTGGTAGAGATATAAGAAAAAATGAAGAATGTGGAGTTTGTTTAGGTAAGTATTTTGAAGATTTCCCTACTTAGTTTCATTTTATTTTGTTATTGAGAATAATGAAATTCCAAAATGTCTCAGAGAACTACTGTACCTTGGATGAAATAAACACAGTAACTCGGAAGATACAGCCTGAAAAATGGTCTGTTCTTCTATCTGCCTAAATTTCACACTAGTAAAAAAGGTAAATAAGAACAACTCTCACTTATTTCATGTATTGAAAAGCCTGAATAAAAATGTCCAATATATAATTGCTCTAGTTGATGGATACATGAAAATGTTATTATGCAAGTGGCACAGGTAGTACTTGATGTATGAATCAATTTGGGTTTTATTTGAAGATTCTGTGTACAGTATAAGTTTTCAAATTCCTTAACTTTCAGTGTTCACTGAACCATTCAAGAGACTGTCTTTGACAAAAATGTCATTTCAAAGTGTCCTACTCCAATCAAAAGACTCAGGGAAGATTCTAGTGAGATCTCATGAGTGAAAAATAAGACATAAACAAGGTCAGATGCCACTAACTGATCAAACTTTATTGACACAGTGGAGGGAAAGATTGACGAGAAAAAGAAGAAAATTGTTCAGTCTGCAGAGGAGAAGGCTCCGAGGAGACCTTATTGTGGCCCTCCAGTATCTGAAGGGGGCCTACAAGAAAGCTGGTGAGGGACCTTTGAGGAAGTCAGACAGTGATAGAACCAGGGGAAATGGGTGCAAGCTAGAGGAGGGTAGATTTAGGTTGAATATTAGGAGGAAGTTCTTCACCATGAGGGTGGTTAGACAGTGGAACAGGCTGCCCAGAGAGGTTGTGGAAGCCTCATCCCTGGAAGCTTTTAAGACAAGGCTTGATGGGGCCCTGGGTAACCTGATCTAGTGGATGGTGTCCATGATGGGCAGAGGGGTTGGAACTAGATGATCTTTAAGGTCCCTATGATTTTATAAGCAGACAAGAGGACAGCAGAGGTCATCTCCACCATTGTAGTTTCCTTCAGCGGTGGGTACACACACATCTTCGTGGGGAGTTCACACAGGTGTTTTTTCTACACCCCTTTTATAGGTTAGAGCATCTCCAAGTTAATGGTACACCCCCTTCAGCCCAGTGCACGGGTGCCTTGTCCATGTGCTGTCCAAGCGGCCTTTTTTGGCTTCCCATTGGCTGTTGCTGGGGCAGCTGGACCCAATCAGCACACTGTGCACACAACCTGCTGTTTTAGTAAGCAAGTCTTCATTACATTGAAGAGTTGCTTTGGTGCTTGTGGGGTTTCTACGGCAGTTAATGGTTCTGCCTCCCTTTCTGCCTTAACCCAATAATTGTCAAGTGTCAACCGTTAATTGTCTGTTAATCAACTTTTAAGTTGTTTTCCTCCTTGCACAGCTCCATTACACAAGCAAACTTTGCAAGCAAATTATGCAAGCAAACATTGAGACATATTTTGATACAGTTTGTCAAAAATATAGTCCCTCACATAAAGTAGCTTAGAGCTAAAAATCTTTTTCATTTTTTATTTGAAGACTCAGCTGCCATCACTTTGAATTTAATGGGAACACCTCTGTAGGAAAGTACTACCTAATACATGTGTAGCTGGCAAATATGTTTATTCAATTCATAGTTCTTTATCTTCTGTATATTTGGATACTAACCACAATTCACAAAGGGTGAATAGCTCTGGAACTTTCCAGAGGATTAGTGCTCAGCATTTTTCAATAAGTGATTCATTTCAGGTATCATGTCCACCTTGCACTACACCACCTGAATCAAGTATCATTCAGCATCTCTGTTGGATTACATAAAATAAATTGCCTTGCTTTTCAGATCTGCAAGATATAAAGTGGTAAGCATTTGGGAATCAAGACTGTCTTCACTTCTATCACACTTCTTTCATGGCAGAGCAGAATGTAGGTGCCAAAGGATGATGAAGAAAAAGTGCTTACGTGATTTATAAAGTTACCTCTTTTTAGAGTAATACACTGTTGAAACCAAATAAACTCTCAAGTGTAGCAGCATGGACTTTGTAACGAAAATCGTCCAAGTTCTAGAGGGAAAAAAAAAAAAGGCCAAGTTTTTATTAGAGATTTCACACTTATAACAATTAATATTTCCTATACCATTAATATTTCCTTCCAATTCTGTGACAGTGTTTTTTCATACAGACTTGTTTATTTAGAACATTATGAGGGATTTGAGGCCCTCTACTGTTGAAATCCCTTGCACATTTTAGAAAATCAGAAGTGTCTGTACTGTAGGTATAAAATCTTATCACATTATAAGCAAGAATGTTTATTTCTGAAATGTACAGTATCTATATAATTAAAAATGCTAAACATTTCAAAGTAATCTTGATATATGACTACTCAGAGCTCAGAAATCTTGTGAATTAATTTTTCACTCTGATCATCTACATTTATTTGAAGATTTTTCATTTTTAATCCTAGCAGGAACTCTGAAACATAATATACTTGAGATGTGATTTGCAACTATCTTTTCAAATGAAATAGCATCCGGACATGTCTTAAGAAACATTTCATAAGTCCCTTTTCTTGGTAAGTTCAAAGACTTGAAGCATACAAAAAGAATTCTATGTAAATATTATTCAGTCAGCTATAATTTTTTTTACTCCCTGGTGACAGCTATGAAATGAAATTCATATTACAATTTTCAGCTGAGGTCTAGGTTGTATACTGAGGAATCCCAAAAGACTGAAGCAAACACATATTTTACAGTGCATGCATGATTGGCATTTAGCCTCCGGGAGAGCTGTCATTTGACTACAAAATATATCACATTTACATTCTGAATAGATAATCATTTTTGTAATGTTTTATACCGATAAACTAAAAGGTAATGGTTATGATAGGAAAGCAGCAAATAACAAAGTCAGTTTACTTTCATGTTCCCCTTACCAAGAAGCACTCAATCATAAATTTTGAGAAAAAACCTTAAAGGCAAATAAGTCTATAGACAGGGTTGTGTGAGGCTTTTTCTTTTCGTTGTTGGTTTGGTTTGGGTGGGTTTGGTTTTGTTTTGTTTTTTTCATAGTTTCCCATATTAGTTCTGGATAAAAAGTAAAATTGGTGTTTGGATTATTGTATGCTGTATTTACATTGCCAGAGTTTCAACAAGAGAATGCATATCTTGGTTAAATTCCTGTCTGAACAACTACATTTCTGGATTCTTTAAGCAGTTTTATTTCAAGTATTTACTTCCTTTACTTTCAACTGGAGTTTAACATCCTTTTCTAAACAGTAAATAATCTTGGTCACCAAACAGTTCAATCTCCTTCAGATGTTTATGCTAGAGATATTTGACGCATCATCCCGTTAGAGTCTACCAAAAAGAAAACATACCTCATAGCTCCTGGCCATTACCAAGTGGCAAGTGCCTCTCAATTGCTTCTGTTGATTTAAAATGTTCTACTGTCAGAAATGCATTCTGGAGAATTTTTCTATTAGAAGTTCAATTACAGAAAACAGTTCAATATTACTCAGCCAGTTCTAAAAAGAAATGTTTTTTTAAAAATGACTTAATTACTCCCTTTTTAAAAATAAATAAATCCATTAAAGTGCACTTGCTGATTTACAGCCAGATTGGAACAAATTGTTTTAGAAACTTTTGGGTTGGTAGTATTTTTCAATGTAAATATGCAAGTTTTAAGTATAGATTACATTTTTTTTTCTGTGCATCACTGTACATTTAGAAATAAAAGATTTCATAAAGTACAATAAATCAGACTGGAATTTCAGAATTTATTTCTGTAGATTTAAAACTGATTTTGCCAGTAGGAATAAAAGCATCTGGAAAGGTCCGAACTAATGCATTTATCAACCTCACAATGATTTCAGTTTATGGCATTTCATAGTGTACTGCACACAATCATACAAACTCTTACTGCCTACACAGGTCAGTTTTAATTTATTTATCCTGTAAAGTAGTTAGAAATTATTGTGTAAGAAAATCACACATAAATATCACTTACCATCAAAAATACATGAATTGCCATTCCAGATTGTGTAGCTGAGTATGCAGTCTTTCTCAGCAGACAGATTTAGATATTTTTTTAAAGAAGTACTAGCATGAAAATGTTCATGGTTTCTATGAAGGCACCTTTTTTGTTTTTGCAGAACCAGATTAACATTCTTTCAAGACATGGCATATTATCAGAGGTTTTTTAGACTTAAAACATTTTTGGTTGTGGCTGCATTGATACTTTAGGAATTATGATTCCTCTGGAAACTCAAGTAACATAACTACTGCATCATTCCACAATAGAGTCTCCTACTAGGCTAAGGGAGACCTGAGGACAAACCTCACCAGTAAACACTGAGGCAAGCAACACACTTTATTCCTTAACCTTTTCCATGTCCTTGGTCAGTAGGGTCCCTTGCCCTATTGAACAGAAGGTCCCTCCCTTTCTTAGCCTTCCTTTACCTGCCATTGTACTTACAGTAGCTCTTCTTACACTGCACAGCCCTTTCTAGTTTTGACTCCAGCTTTTGGGCAATGTTTCTATTCTACCTGCACAGGTATTTCTGTTTCCACTTTCTGTTGACTTTTTGTTTGGTTGATTTTTGTGGGGTTTTTCATTGTTGTCTTTTTTGTGACTGAGCTCAGTGAGGAGCTCCTTGTCCTTCCATACTGGCTGTCTGCTGAGTTTGCTTAGCTTTCTGCACATCACAATGGATCATTTTTGCACTGTAAGGTGGTTGTCTTTGAGAACAAAATGGCTTCTGGATCCCCTTTTTTCTCCATTCAGCTTCCCAGTGGATATTGCCCAACAAGATGAAATTCCCAGAGCAAGATGACATCTAGTCTACTGAAATCCAGGTCTGTGGTTCTGCTCTTGATCTTTCACACTTCGTCCAGTATTTTAAGCTCCCTTATCTCACGGTTACTGCTGCCAAGACTGCCTGCAACCTTCTTATCTGTAGTACGATCCTCCTTCTCTGTGAGTAACAAATCCAACAGACTATCGCACCTATTTGACCCATCCATCAACTGCATAAAGATTGCACAGTATTATAGCAACATATATTTGCCTGGTGATATTAACTTAGCAGAACCCTGACTGTACATCTAAAGAGGTTCTCAACATACTTTCATAGAATTTATTTTCCTAACATGATTTGTTCACAATTCTGCTTTTAAACCTGCTGTGGAAAGATCTACATATATTTTTAAAAGGGTTTTTTTACATTATTACCTTTTAAATCATATGCAAGAGATTTATGTTTCTATGCATAAATATCACCTGAACATCTTTTGCCAATTTTAACATTTTCTTATTGTAAATGGACTTCAAAATTTTATATCTTCAACTTGGAATGCCTCTGAAACTTCCATACCCTCTGCAGCCAATACAATCTTTACTACTTTCCTCTCATTTATCTATAATTCATTAATTCATAAAGGTCAAAAGTCCTTCAACTAACAGTTTAAAATCCCACAGCAGAAAAAGGAAAAAAGGTGTTTAAATATTTTTAACTTTCCACTCCTTCTACCTTTTGGAAGGTTGATCTGTCCCTATGTGACAGCAATATTAATGTTGATTTCTTGATGAGTAGATGTCCTCAAATATGCAGTATAAATTGAAGGTAAAACCAAAACTCTATTAGTATGCAACCTTACACTTCTTTGTCCCTCCACAGTTTCTTCATAACAATACATTTTTTCTTCTACTTATTGCAAAGAACTATTCCTTTCACTCTTACAGAGACTTTGCAATAGTAATATTTTAAGCTCAAAACCACCTGAATTTTGGTATTTGAATAGCTGAAGGAAGCTTTGTTTTTCTATTAGTTTTTTTTTTCCATTTTAAAAAAAGAGAATTAAATTAAAAACTTGAATGACACAAGTATTGAAAAATTATTCAAAAACATCACCTGTAGAAAAGCAAAAATTACCATCTGTATACAACTTGAAAAACTTGGTTTTTTCTCATAATGCATTTGGGTTTATTTTAATTTAGATAATTGCAATTATTTAATATTGTTCATTGCAATTAATGAATACTTCTAAGTTTATCGACACATCCATATAGTGATCTTATTCTTTCTGCTCAATGATGGTCCTGTGTAAGATATGAAACCAATCTGACACAGGAGAATTTGGGTGCTACAATCATAAGAACAGATCCACAGCACTCAGTGTCACATAGTCTCAAATATATTTACTAAGCAGTATAAGTATAGCAGCTGGTTAGTGATTTTTATGCTACAATGTGTACCTATTTCATACTTGTGAAAATTAAGACTCCAGCTCCTCAGGGCTATTTTAGATGTCTAGTATGGATCCAGAGAATCCCTATACGTAGATATAATTAGCATTTTTTACGTAGGTCATAAGGACAGCCCCCAAATGAGTGATGCAAATATAAAGTTGGTAACAGTTACATGAAAACTCTGGTCATTTGTGCTTGCTTGCTTTCTTTCCTTCATGTACCAGAGTAACCTATACAGGCAGAGGTAGGTTGGCATGTTCTGAGTCTCATCTAACTGAGCAGTGATCTCAGGAATAGGCCATATCCCATTACAATAGTAAAGTTATACTGGTCTAAGTCAAAATTCAGTACAGAAGGCTTGCATGAGAAATTAGCAATGATGAAAATCTAGGAAAATATATGGAATTACTGGAGTCAGTCTAATGAAAGACTGCAAAAGGAATAAGGCAGTGAAACATGTTTCATATGAGAAGCATTGGAGAGGGCTGTGACTGTTCAGCCTGGAGAAGAAAAACTTAGGGAAACGAAGAAGAGAGAGACAGATTCTGCTAAGTGATGCCAAGAGGCAATCTGCATACGTCGAAGCACAAGCTATTCTGTCTGAACAGAGGAAAACAGTTGTTTACTGTGCAGGTGGCTGAATATTGGAACAGGTTTCCACGGGAAGCTGTGGTGCCTCCATCTGTGGTGATATCCAAAATCTGACTGAATACAGTCCTGGACAACCTGCTACAGGTGACCATACTCAGATTTTGGCAGGGGGTGGCCAGTCAGGTGTTTTCTGATTTCAATCATGCTGTGATTCATTGATTCAGGTTTTCACCCTTCCACTCCACCCACCTCAGTATTTTTATTGATGCTCTTTGCCCTCTCACAAGAAAGTATTACAAGCCTAGTGGACACTCTTCCTTGACACCATTTGTGCCACCACTAAGGATTTCACTCTTGTCAGTGAGACCCTAAGAAAAAATGCACTGGAATCACTAGGTTGCTGTTTGTAAGGTCTGCAGCATCCATTTGGATTTTTGCATTTATGACTGTGGAGTACCTCAGCCTCAAAAAGACAGGTGGCAAATGCCACTTTTGGAGTGCTATAATGATACCTACTCCTAAATTGTTTTTCTGACCACATAGAATGTAATGTCAGGTGCCTTAAGACATTCCTGATTGGCCATGTACACATCAAAGAAAGGATTCATCTTTCCTTAAACAGGGACTTATTAAAGCTAGATAATCAAGATTTTGTAGGTTTTCATAGACTTATTTTAAAGTTAATGAATACAAATCGTTCTGGAGGGTTAGAATTTCAGAAACTCAGCACCATATATCAAAATAACAGTACTGAGATCTCTTGAAAAAAAAGGTATAGATTAATTGCTTGTTTTGTATTTTTAGCTCTGTCTCTGATTCCACACCAGTGAGGCTGCATAATCACAAAATTGGAATTCACAGTACATATTATTTAAACAAAATTTGCATTTCTCAACATACTTAAAAATCTCATTTAATCTATCAGTGTTAGACCTTATTTGTTTTTAAATTAACAAATAACTTTCTTATCTGTGTTGCTTTGAGACTTTATAATTCTGTTTAGTTTTTTTTCAAGAAATAGTGAAATACCACCACAGCTGGCTGAAAAATCCAGGGCTTTATTTAGCAAATTCCTGCTTAAGCAGACAACCTCAGTAGTTTTAAATTATATGCCATGAAAAAAGAGTTACATGGGTAGTGAGTTCAAGACATGTCACGGAACAGAGATGATGTGAAATGAATGCTAAAAATATTATTTTATTGACCTAGAATCAAATTGCCTTAGTTAGGCCTCACTGTCATCTTATTTGATATTTAATCATGGATTAAATATGAAGCATTGTTTTTTGAAGGGTAAGCAAAGCAAAATCTGTTTAGGTGGTTCAGGCATAATACTTTGCTATCAGGTTATCCTAGAAAAGAAACAAACACCTGAAGAATACTGTATCATTGTTAGAAAACATAAAAAGCAAATAAAAAGGAACACTGTGAGACTAACTGAATCTGTCTATCAATAATGTATATCTGTCCAGTGGTTTTTGACTACAATATGTATAAACAAACCAGGCAAAAAAGCAGTAAGAGTTCCATTTCCCATATGAGCCTCCTTACTGCAAAGGCATTGTTCTTTGTTTTTTCTTTTACTTTTTTTTAATCTACTCTTCTTGTTTTTCTCCTGTTTTGGAGTCTTTTGTCTTTTTCTACCTGTGACGTCACTTCAGTAGGAATTAAAAAAGATGATATAATGGCTTCTACCTTTTAAAGACCCACCTTTATCTACCACAATGAACCAAACATGCAGAAGACTAGAAAGACAGAGCAAAACAGGAGAAGCAAAATTATTACAAAAAAAGCCATTGCTAGATTAAGTAATGTCTAAGGGTAGATAATGATTAGACAAGAGTATATAGAATGGCACATATGAGAGGTATACAGGGCACTACTTCTTTGCTTCCCACCTTTCTCACTCATTCCTTTCTTTTCCTGTATCAGCTTCATGAACAGAGGTGCAGGACCAGGAATATCAAAGATGTAAAAAGACTATTACATCAGCTCATTTGCAGAGACTGTATGGGGGTCCTCTGGGATGGATTTGGGTCCTGTGGGGGGTCTCCAGGGTGGATGTGGGTGTTGGTGTTGGTCCCCAGGAGGGTCCTTGTGGGTCCCATAGGTTGTCCCCATGGTGGATGTGGGTCCCACAGGGGTGGCACTGACCTCACACCCGACAGGGCAGGAGGTAGTCACACAGGTTCAGTGGGTAGCCCAGGGGCATCTGGCCTGCCTGGGGTTCAGAGCAGGAGAAGCTGGTATTCTCCAGGCAGAGGTACTTGACATATCAGCACAGGGTGGAGCAGCAGGGTGTCAGGGCAGCCAGGGCTGGGCCTTGGCCACCCCTAGGGCCATGTCCAGGGAATAGGTTATGGTTCCTGTGGGGCAACCATGGCAACCATGGGGCAATCAGGGCACTATGGCAACCTCAGCACCCATGATGGCAACCAGGGCACTGAGGGCACTAATGGCACCGAGGGCATGGCCTGATACCTGTGCCCCAGAGTATCATCTCCAAGCTCCACAGCAACCCCACTGCACCCCATAGCAGCCTTTCCAAGTCCCATAGCAAATCCCCTGTGCTCTGCAGCATCTCCATGGCACCCCTCCGCATGTCACTCCCTCTGTGCCCCATAGCAGTTTCCCTGTGCCCCACAGCAGTCCAAGTGCTTAAACAGTGCAAAAGCAGGGCCTGGTTCATTCTAGTATTTTTATTTTCTGTTTCCTTTATTGCATTTTACAAAAATTAGCAAGAAGTACAAATTTGTTCTGTTAATAAATGGTTAATTAATTAATAATGCTTTTACTGTGTTTTCTGTTTATCTTCTATTGCAATAGAAAACTTATTTTAAAGATTCCAGATCTTCTGAGAGCAACTGTGAAAAGGCCTCCATTTACTTTCTAAGTGTACTGTGGTTTGTCTAAGACAACTACATGTTTTATTCCCCATCTCTATTTTAGCACTTTCATGAAGAATTAGAATAATCCATTTAATTTCTAAAGTGCTAAATGCTCCCATTTGAAATCTAATTGCAGTCCATCTGGCCTTATTTAAAACAACATCTAAATAGAAGATATTAAGTAGAACATAATTAACACATTTAAAAATTTGAAAAATAGAAAGTAACCTGATTGAACAGACTGTGGTGCAAAAATATATATCACATAGAATACTCATTCATTCCAAAACTAACTGCTAACTAGAATATTCTTTGTAATCATTACCATGTGCTTCCTCTTCCTTAATTTTTTTTCTTTGACATTTTTGAATTAAGAAATCATTAATTTTGTATTTTCATGTAATTTTTCTGTTTAAATTATCAAGCAGTTACTTATTATGGTTATAACTGCATGGCTTTTGGCACTAATGTATCTCTGAAAACATATTGCTTATAATTCCAAATCCTCAGCTTTATCATTTAAAATTTTAACTCCTCTCTGAAGCTGGAGAAGTATTGTTCCTTTGTCTTCAGTAACTAATTATTCTGGTTTAGGGAAGCTAGGAAATTTGCTCTTATTTATTGTACCTGTCTTTCTCATGGACTTTAATTCAGTAAAATACTTAAATATGCTCCTAAAGTAAGAAATATGTATTTCTTTTATCTACTCTAGAGCTTCCCATTTTCTTTTCCAGCTGTGTAAGCATATGGACTGTTCTAAATGAAATATGTATCATGATGTCTTTATTTCATTCTTTTTCAATATTACTGACACCAGGTTTTCCCTTTTGCACCTTTCCAGTTGCCCTTCAATCCTTTATTATTCTTGTTAGCTGAGGCTGCTCCTTAGTTTAACCTTCCCCTTTCTCCTCATTAGCTTCTGTTGCCTTTCTTTTCTTCAGGCTCTTTTGCATACAAGCCTGCATACACAGTCCTTTCCTATCCTTATTCTGACTACCTGGCTTCCCATTTTTAAACAATTGAGACTGGAGAGAGGAGAGAGTGGGACTTGTCTGGGCTTCTCTCATACAAAATGCTACAACTAATTTAGATGCTAATAGTAGGCTATGACTACATGTGACTTACCACAATACTTCATGACAGAGAAAAGTAACAGGGGAGCGCATGACTAAAGTCCCATCAATTTTAATAACATTAAGATTTAATCCTAGCACACACGTTTACAGTTCAGAATCACAGAATCACATAATGGTAGGGGTTGGAAAGGGACCTTTGGGGATCATCTAGCCCAACCCCTCTGCCAAAGATTCTCCTAGAGCAGGTTGCACAGGAATGCATCCAGGAGGGTTTTGAATATCTCCAGAAAAGGAGAACCCACAACCTCTCTGAGGAGTCTGTTCTATTGCTCTGTCATCCTCAAAGGAAATATTTTTTTTTTCCTTATGTTCAGATGGAATCTTCTGTGTTCTAGTTTGTGCCCACTGCCCCTTGTCTTCTCACTGGGAACCACTGAGATAAAACTGGCCCCTTTCTCTTGTCCCTCACCCTTTATGTATTTATAAACATTGATGAGATCCTCCCTCAGTAGTCTTTTCTCCAGGCTAAAGAGCCCCAGGTCTTTCTTTATAAGAAACATGCTCCCATCCCCTAACCACCTTTGTAGTCCTCCACTGGACTCTCTCTAGTAATTTCCTAACTCTCCTGAACAGGGGAGCACAGAACTTGACATAATACTCCAGATGTAGCAAAGTAGAAGTGGAGGAGAACCTCCTTCGACCTGCTGGTCACACTTTTCTTTAGGCACCCCAGGATACCATTGGCTTTCTTGGCCACAAGAACACACTGCTGGCTCATACTTAACATGTTGTTCCCCAGAACTCTAAGGTCCTTCTCCATGGAGCTGCTTTACAGCGGGTCAATGCCTAACCTGTACTGCTGCATGGGGTTATAGAATCACAGAATCATAGACTGGTTATGTTTGGAAGGGATCTTAAAGATCATCTAATTCGAATCCCCCTGCCATGGGCAGGGACAACTTCCACTAGACCAAGTTGATCAAGGCCTCATCCAACCTGCTTTTGAGCACTGCTAGGGGTGGGGTATGCACAGCTTCTTTTGGCAACCTGTTCCACTGTTTCACCACCCTCATTGTAAAAAACTTCTTCCTACTATCTAATCTAAAACCACCCTCTTTCAGTTTAAAACCATTACCCTTCATCTTGTCACTACAATCCCTCATAAAGAGTTCCTCTCCATCTTTCCTATAGGCTCCCTTTAGGTCTTGAAAGGCTGCTATAAGGTCCCCACAGAGCCTTCTGCTATCCAGGCTGAACAATTCATATCATATTCATATTCATATGAATATCTCAGCCTGTCCTCATAGTGAAGGAGTATTCTCCTGATGCAGTTATCCATAACATAAAGCAGTGAACTAAAAACCTTTGATATGTGACTGTGTACCAGTGGCACTAGTTCAAGCAGGTGAATAAATCCCTGAGTATTTTCTGTACTGATTAATGATAAAAAAGCATAGGAAACCAAGAATATTATGGCTGACATGCATAATCATTATCAAAATAAAACTACATTAAGTGCTTCAGAAAGGAGAAAACTGACCTTTTCACAAAGGTTAAGTGTCATGGAAGAAGAGCCTCTATCACAGTGGGGAGTGTTACTGTAAGTCAGCATTTTAATTACCTAACTGATTTACACTTCCAGTTTATTTACCTCTTCTAAACAGCTGGGTCATCTTTCATCTTCTGTATGCAATCACAAGCAATGTGAAATGTCATTAAAACGCTTAGGCATAATTGATAAAGAGGCAATTTCCCAGCATGCTAAATGACTTTCAGCAGGACTTGTTTTCTTAAGTTATTTTTAAGATCCTGCCCTAGAGGTTTCCTAAAGCATTGCTTCCAAACTCAAGATAACTATGTTTTTTTACAGAAGACGCTGTTTAATTCTGTGGATTAATGTAACCAACTATAGCAGCAAAAATCATCTCAATACAGAGGAAGGGAATGCAATGAAAAAGAATCACCCTGGAGGAAGGAAAGAACCTGACTGCATGTCTTTTTCTGAGAAGTTTTTATTTTAGACAAATCTAAGGTCCTGCTCAAAAGACTCTAATGTCTAAGTACTACATCCTGAGTAAGAGGCTGTTTTATCAGCAGAATTTTATTAAAAGGAACTCTATCATCTTCAACAGATAAGGAACATTATCTGAACTCTGCATAATCTAATCAAAGTAGATTTATAGAAAATTGTACGTGTCTAAGGGGCTGAGTATTTTGTAGAAAAGATCATACTGCAAAAGTATGACATCTACATCACCAAGGATAGAACATTACTAGTTTTATAAGGTGTCAGGTGTGTCCTGGTTTGAGGTGAAACAGAACTGACTCCTTTCTTTCCAGCTTGCTTTCCAGCTGAAGCTCCTTTCAGTGACTGCATTTCTGAAGCTGGCAGGGAGTTTTTCAGAAACAGTGCCTGCTTCCAGCAGCGACCATGCCCAATGTTTGGGTTTACTGCTGAGGATTGGTATGGGAACCAGGGCCACTGCTGAATTTAATTTTTTTTTTTTTTTTGTGACTCATACTGGAAGGGTGCAGAGCAAAAGTCTGCACCTACAGGAAGGACCAGGCGAGACAGGTAAGCCTAAACTGACCAGCTAAGTATTCCATTCTGTACACGTCATGCTAGATATAAAGCTGAGGGACAGCTGTTTACCTGCCGGAGATTGAGAATCTTCTCACCTCTTTCATCCCATAGTAGACTCTTCTTTACATATTTTTCGGTGATGATAGAAGGTTCAAGTCCCTTCACTGGGGAAAAAACCCACTACTTCATCTATATCCTTTATGAGATATTTAAGAAGTCAGTCACTGCATAAATTATGATCACATTGTTTAATTTTTACTATTATCTGTTTTGACTAAGAGGGTCAGAGCCTCTGTTTATGCAACAACAATGATACATATAAACAGAAGTCTATATTCTGCTTTGCTGAAATATTCACTATACCCTGTATAACTGCACCTGGGATAAAGGAAAGTGATGAATTACAGGTTCTATTTCAATTACTTTAAAAATAACAGTAATAAAAATTTGGTACTGCAAGAAATGGAATCTGGAAAGTTCCCTAATCGCAAGTCCATAGAGGGACACTAGATGCTTTAGCTGATTATCAAAAGCAAATTGAAAGCTACTGTAGCTTTCTAGCCCAGTAATACAACATTGCCACTGCTAGGAAGAGGCTGCTGAGTTTGCAGGTCCTCAGAGCAGAGACTTATCAGACTTTGCTTGTCTGAACCTGCCTTGAATGCTTGCAGCTTTATTTTCACTTGTTTTAGTTGTGACATTTTTTCTAATTTTTTTTTTCTAATGTCTGTGTCTAAGTTAGTTTACCTTTGCTTATTTCTATATGTTAGGTTTAGAGGTTTTGTAAAATAGTAGTAACAAGCAGTTACTCTTTCCATGAGATATTTAAGACTGGTAAAGTGATGTTATGTAGAGAATGATAATTATCATTATTATGTAGAGTATGATAATTCATACAATGACTACATTGTAATGATGTTACATCCAGAAACATCACAAATCTGGTAATTTTAAGTTGTCTACTTTTGAACTTTGTCTAATGCAAATGTGTGAACACTATGGACAACCTATGATGAGATTATATGCCAAATTTGAATACAAGATCCCTACGTTCATGCGAGAATAATAAGTAAAAAAAATGCAACCAAACAAACAAAAATCCAAGCCAAACCAAAAACAAAAACAAAAAAACACCCTTGAGCTTTATATCTTCATTGGGTTATTGCAATGGCACATAAAGCTTCACTAGTCAAGGAAATGATACTTGACATCATACATATAATTAAGAGAGAAAACTTGGTAAATATATTTAGCAAAAGCTTATTTGAAACAAACTGCTTTTAATTGGAATGCCTTGAATTTCACTTAGAAAACTACTATTCTTGCAGTTGTGGGAACAGCTACAGACTTTATTGAATTATACAATGCCCTGTGACACAACACTAACAGAGTGGATTAAACATTAGATAAATGGAAGAAAACAAAGAAATGTGGACTTTAGAGGAGAAGAGGGGGGAGAAGATGACAATCGAGATAGATGTGATTGCACAGATGATTGCTCTAAGGGTCTTAGAATTACTGAGAACAGTCAATGGCAAAGCAGAGAGGATACTGAACAAAATTAATTTGGGAAAAGAAAAAGCATGTGTGCAGCATCTGGCTGCAGGGTCCCCGTGCTGATGAGAAGAAAAACACAAGCAGCAGGTAGATTGTTTTGTGCTTGACTACAGTGCCACTGAAAAAAAGGGAGCATGCTTTTCTTTCCTACCTAGCATCATTTATAGTTTGCCTCCACAGCTGGTGGCCGAGATGTATCACTGTACTCTTTCTCCAAGCTTCCCTATGAACTTGATGATTTGTACTCTATTAATTAACTTGCTTTCTCTCAGATGTGTCAAGAAATTAACTGAATTTCCTGACAGAAACAAAGGACAAAATTAATACTAGCAAAGTGAGTACTATCACTTGTTCACTGAGACTTGCATACATGTTCCTAGCAGCCATTCTTCCTTGGCTTTGCTGTATGGTTTTGACAATCCCACCCTCCCACCAGCCCCAAAGGACAGAATGTATCATTACATACAAGGTGCGCTTTTCTGCCTTTGAACTTGGCATAGATGAGTGGCTTTGTGCCACTCATGTCTGCATGGTAGCTGCTGGTAAACTAAAAATCCAAAAGATCAGTGCTGTACTTTAAAACTGGTTCCTTTCCTCATATATCACCTTCCCTGGGTCTAGTGCTTAGGATTCAGTGCTCTCACCAGTGCCCCAGGTTCGATTCCCAGTTAGGGAAGAATCCTGCTCTGGCAGGGAGGTTGGACCAGATGATCTTTTGATCCAACCCCTGACATTCTGTGGTTCTGTGATATTCACTTGGTTTCTCACAAATAACATTCTTCTAGGGTCCTCCAGAGTTGGAAGATGTGTCTGGCTCATGAAAGATTCTGGTGTGTCAGATAATCAGAACAAATTAACTATTAGCACTATTTAATGTTAATTCTTGTGTTAAACGTGAGAAACTATAAAAATTAAATATGTAAAATTGTTTAATTCTCATTGCCTCAGATGAGAGACCTACATAGTCATTTAACAGCTGAGGAAGATGATACAACATGTAAGACTACCTAACAAGTACTGACTTGTTAGATTTTTTCACCTGTTTATTTTAAACAAGGTATAAGCAAAAACACAAGCTGAAAAAACAAGTTTAGTGGAATAGACTGGCTTGGCTTGAGCACTACAACAGTGGTTACACACAGAAATACATGTATTTGTACATTCAGCTCAGTAGTTTACTAAATTCAAGATTTAGACATGATAAAATAGAGCCAGAAGTCATGGATTTAGTCTCTTCACCTTAAAATATGTAGTAGTAATGTAGTTACTTTGAGGCTGCTGCCTCATTGAGAATTAAGTGGTAGCTATAATTCTGCATTTTCTAGTACTTATAGCATTCAATAGCATCTCTAAATGTTTGCTGATCTGCTCTGTGGTGAAAGCTGCACAGAAGGATTATTATTACCTCTGGGTTCTGTGCTGTTATCCTTTTTGCTCTTCAAACCTTGCCAGGCCAATTAATATTCCTTATCTCTAAGAAGGGTACTTCTTCTTATCCCTAAATAAATGTGGTTTTATAGCAGCTCCCAACACACCAATTATTCTAGAATACCAGTATGATTCCATTATATTATGGATAAGGGCAGAATTTGCTCTTCTTATCAAACTCAACAATTCAGACCATGTTATAAAAAACATTGATAATAATTCAACATTTTGCTTTTTGCCTTCTGCTTCAATTTTCCTATCTTATCCCTTTATAGAAAAATGGTTACTCAATACAGCTGAAAGCAAAAATCTCAAATATAAATAAATAGTAAAACTATAATTAATTTTTTTCAAAGGAGATATAATTTTATGTTCATAGTTGAAGCCAAACTGATGTGAATTTACCCAGGTAACTGATGGCTAAAGGGGGTCCTATGGACCTCATGTCATGCATAGGAATAGGTACTCAGCTTTATACAGATGCTGCTAAACCCAGTGACCTGAATTTTCAGCAGATGTTACATGAGTCTTCTAGATCTATTCTAAAATGGATTTATATTTATAATTCATAACTGCTTTTCCTCTCTAACCACCACAACTGTGTGTGTAATAGAAAGAAACTCTGGTGTCGGGCTCTTTATGCCACCATCTTACATAAAGGAAAAGACAATGACATATATTTCCTCCACTTCTCCTTTCTCAAAGTCCTACAACTGTGAATATTTTCTCTATGGCTAAATGATCTTATCTCCTGTCTGTACTGATTAGAAATGAAATTGCTTAGCACCATCACAAAATAGCAATGCTGAATATGTAATAAAACAACAAATAGATTATTTTTTGGCACCTTATAAACAATTTGATAAAACAAAGTTTGCAAATTGAGAGAAGAGTAAGATAAAATGTCTTTCCTACGTGGGAACATCACTACATTTTGCAGAATCCTTTCTGTGTTGTTTTTTTTTAAGGCATCCTCCACAAGTTTCTTGTTTGTAACCTGCTCAGAGGGCTTCATTACAGCATTAGTTACAAACAACAGTGGACTCACTCAAAAAAGTTAAAATCTCAGCTGAAAACTATATTTAACTTACATATAGAACCAGACTGAAGCCCAATTTTCTCTGTGTCAGAGTTCATAGAACTAATTCTATGTAATTAATTATTAAAACCCACACTGGTTCAGAAATCTTAGAAAGCATTTCACATTCAGCAGGGTACAACTTTCTTTAAGAGCTGTTTCTTACAAACCCATCATTGCAAAAGGTCAGAATATAACATTCATTGCCCATTTTTCCAGTTCCAAAGTATTTCAAAGTAATTTATAGTCCTGACTTTTTGCATACATTTAAGTTTCAGACATAAATAACTAAATAAAAATCCTTGTAAGTGATTTTCTAAGTTTTGCCACTCAAAATGATGAGGTAAAAGGATGGTAGCCCTGGTTCTGTAATCAAACGTGTTTAGTTTTGAGAAGTGATGACAGACATTTTATCCTATCTTTTATGTAAAAGCTATTTAAGGCTACAGGTATATATATGCTCCAAAAACCACTGTCTTTCTTCACAGTTATTTTTTTTTTTCACCCATCACCATAATTGCACCTGGTTTGGAGTTTTTTCCTGTCTTGATGGAAACTGCAGAGAGAAAATTTCCTCATGAGAATCACAGAAGATACAATCCATCTCACTCAATTTTGGCATATAAATTCAGGCCACTAAGTTTACTCATTCATCAAGCTCCATATATATTCAGTGGAGGGAGCTAGGTATCTCCATTTACAGAATAAAAGATATTAACTTTTCTCCTGAATGTCTTTCTCTCTCCATTTACTAAAGCAGGGTTGCTTAATATTCCTTCATAAGTCGAAGAACGATTTGTCATTTTTTAAATAGAACACTAACATTCCCCTCCAAAAGCATTTATTTATCATTAGGGCCTCTTTCTAAAGATTTCTTTCTGAAACAAACAGTTTGGCAGTTTGTCTATGTGCATTTATATTATGACTTGTTCTGAAAGTGTTTCAAAACATGGAGACTACTCAATGTCTCAAAAGACCAACTTTAAAACAAAATAAACTGCTTTCATGCATTTTTTGTATCTTTAGCTGATTTGCCACATGACTACAGGTAAAAATACATCTCCGTGTGGAAAATATGAACACTCTCAAAGATACATATTCCTTTTTTCTTCTCTATTTCTCCTGAAATGACTTGGTTTCCATTTATCTGAAACCTTTCCAGAGATTTCTGGCATTGCATCCAGACACTCCTTAAAGCTCCAGTCTGTGAAATGAAGTCACTTATTTTACAGCAGACCACTCCTCTTTCATCTGTAATATCTCTATATGTTGTAATCTCTAAGGTATTTTTTTTATTTTAATATTTCAGTTCTTGTTCAAGAGAGTAGATGTTAATGCTGGAGAGTGTCAGCAGCACTGTCACCTTTTTAGGAAGAAAGTCCAAATATTACTTAAAAACATGTGGATGGTAAATTGGGGAAAATTCTCTCTGTAGCCATAGACAGTGTTAGTCATCTTGCTTTACATGGTAGATGCATTGCTGCATCCTATGATTACAAAAAGAGGTTCATGGAGATGGCAGTGTAGGCTGGCATGAATAGGTGTTCATACAGAAAGAGAAATACCTTCACTTTGGTTTGAGCCTTATTTCTAAGGAAAAAAAAACAAGGGATAAATCAAAATGTTGAGAAGGCAGAGTATATAAGGAAGCCACCTTATTCAGTCCACCTTAGTCATCTACCTTCACTAAGTTTACTGTCTTATAAAATGTTGCAGGCAAGTTAGGTCTTTATTCTGGGCTCCATTTTCATTATTTTGACTTCTACTTCCACATGCAGAGCCCTAAATTATTCACCATGCTTAGTTGCCATGACTGTAACCACACACAAATGATCTGATCAAAACAACTTGCAAGGAGGACCACTCCTTGAGGTGCATTTTATTTGTATGGTAAAAGGGTTAACCTTAACAGGCCTGAAGTACAATATTTCACCATTAGATGTCAATATTTAACATCATGTACACAATGTTTGATTTCATTTATCACAGAATCACAGAATGGCAGGGGTTGGAAGGGACCTCTGGGGATCATTGTGCACAGATTATTTCCCAATGTTATATATTTTCTCTTTGTTTAGTCTTGTTCAGTGATATAAAGCAGTAGTCCCTGGGTGCTAAGCTGTTACTAAAGGAAATAGCATCATGTGTATATGTATTTATATGGTTTATATAAGCAAAGCATATATAGAAGAGATTGCAACTCTTAATTAAGACAGTGGCTTCAAATTAAATTAGATATAAATTACTGGAGAAGTTTGTTTCCATTGCAGAACATTTTTTAAATAATATTGCCTTTAAAATGCATCTTCCAACAGATCTGCACCGAGTCTTTGCTTTAAATAATAGCAGAATGACAGTCACACTTTTTCCTTAGAAAACTATATAATAGTTAAGATTGTTTTCAGTGTATTTCATAAATTCTGGCATATGGAATAATATTTCAGAGTATTAACGTATTTACAAGACTCTCATTTATTCTTTTAACAGTACCAATATGAGTAGTCTTCCTGTCTTTCATGAAGATATTTATAACCTAGACTAAATTCAAGTTTCTTACCAATGTTGAAAGAAGAATATTTCAGAAATTTATTGACAAAAGAGGAATAAAGGAAAATGAACACACATGAGAAGTGTTTGTGTCAAACATATTGCTATATAATACAGACAGGATAATAAATTATTATTCATTCACAATAATTAGGCAGAACCTGTAATAATAGGGAGAATTATTTATCAGAAACTGAAGTTGTTTGTTAATTATGAGCCATGGGAACTTTTTATTTTTAGCAAAAGCTTTTGTATTATCTTCAGCTTGCAAGATTAATGCTAATTACTGTACTGACTAATAGCTGCCAAGTATGTCCTATATTTAGTATAAGTGAATACAAATTAGGCAGATATTTAGGAAAAAGATAAAGCACATAGTTCATAGACTGCTTTTAACTCATACATGCCTACATAGTCAGGGCACTCAGAGCAGCCATTATAATGTCTTTTGCATTTATAAGGTTAAGAAAATACATATCTCATAATGTCATAAGGCAAAGTACAGTGACCTTAGCTCAAGGCATATAAAATGGTTAGCCCTGTAACAGAGAGTGGACAGGCTTTTGCTAGTTTAAGTGGCAGCAGCTTGTATACTGTTTACACTCTCAGCAATTTAATTCTGCCAAGTGCTATTGTCATCCTCAGGATGGCAGATTGACTGCAGTAGTAAGCAAACTTACTTAGATATAAGAAACTTAGTTATCATCCTTGTTATTCCTTTGGCTTTTCACTGTTTCATTATGAATCAGGATGTTATTTTTAAAGTATGCAGGTACCCAGCTGTCATACACAGGTATCCCTGGGCATGTTTTCTCATTCAAAAACAACCTCAAGTTCCCATAGGAGCAAGTACTATAAACCAGCCTTCTCTCTTTGGATAATTGACTGTTGCAGTGAGAACCATTCTTGAAAACCAGTTTTCTAATTCATGAAGTACTGGCCATAGTAAATGATGGGGTTGAGAGGATGAGAGAAAAGAGGGAATATGAAGTGATAAGTCTGGGAGATGATTAAAAAAAAACCCCACATAGTGTATACATGTGAGAGAAAAATCATTTTTATATTTTTGCATCTGCAAGGAGACATATATGACAAGTATCAGCTGATAGTAATTTCTCTACTTTACACAGCAGTCCAAATTTTATCTTTTTAGACGGTGTTTTAATCACTGTTGCCCAAGTAGATTGGGAGGGGGTATAGAAGTAGTGTTTTCACAAGTAAAGTGAGTCTTCAGGTTCACTCAAGACCACAAATAAAAAATAATCTTATGATTATTGCATAATATTATCTTGGAGCAATGTTAAGTTGTATAGATAATTTCACTGTTTTTCTATATCTTAATAGTTTTGGAATCTTTAAGTACTCTTTTTCATAGTTTAATTTGTGGATAATTGTAATATATGGCAATAATCATTTAGGGGGATAGAGTTAGTTATTTTGTGGGGTTTTATATGAATTATTTACATTGTTACAGGCTTTTACACGTGAATCTTCTACAATAGAGATTTCTTTCTCTGGATTTTTTTCTTCCTGCCTGCTGTTCTTCTGAGAACACAGAGGTGGGTATTATTTTTATATCCAGAGCTTTTTTCTTGTTTTTTTTTTTTCCCATTATTGCCATACTTGAATATGTTTTTGCTCCTCTGGGCTTCTGTAACAAGAAGCCTAGAGGCTTGCTGTAGAACACTTAGCCTCTGAATCTGAACTTTCACACATAGGATGAATTTCTTATAAGAACTCTCTCTTCTAACAGGGATAGTCGTTCAGGTACAGAGTTATAACATGGTGAAAAGAAAAATCTCAATCTAATTTTTTCTTTACTAAAGCAGGCTGCTGTGTTTATCTCACTGGGACTTAATACCAGATTGCAAGATTTAATGTTTGTGCATCACATGCAAATAGACCACTTGAAGAACAAAATTTAAAACAGATTGTATCTGGAATGTAATCAAAATATAGTTCTATTTAAGACAGAGTTTAAGTTTTTCTCCTTGGGCATACATGATACAAAACCATGGAAGCTATATGCAATCAGACAAATTGTTATGTTATACTTGCTACTATAAGAATGTTTTAAACATATCAGTTTTGACTGTGAAGTCTGCTTGCTAAGTAAAATGTGAGGGGTTTTGGTTGAGCCTGGAAAGGGAATATTTCTCTGCTTTCAGCCACAGAGAATAGAACACATGTAAATAAAAATGAATAAATTTTATTCTGTGAGAAGGGTCAGGCTCGAGAGCTCTTTTCTCCCAGCCAAAGGTGACCTTACCCAAACTGCATATGGGAGACGATCTTCAGCCTCTTCTGAACCCTAAAACTGATCTATGTGCTGCAGACTGCTTGTTGGCACAAGCATAAAATGTGCTTCTCAAAAGCTAAAGAATACATAGAACCACAGACCCATGCTCAAGCTGAATGCTCTGAGTTTTCTAGGTTTTCCATTATGGGTATCATTCATCAGACTGTAAATGGACCCCACCCTCTAAACAAAGGCATAGTAGGTTTTAAAATGAGGACTATAGCTCTACGGGGCGGGAGGGGGGAAGTATTCCCCCCTACAAAGGCAATAATGGAAAAGGAGACTGACTGCAGTGTAATGCATAGTATCACTAGCTAAGAAGACCTGTATTCCAGTTTTTCCTTCCCTAAAATATCATTGGACAGACATTGAAGGAAATAAAGAAATAAGCAAATGTGAGGAAATGCCTGCTGTTTCCCACCAATATGTAAATACGCAGTAATTTAGCTAAAATAAATGGATTTACACAGATTACAACTAAAGATTGTGAGATTAGAAGAAAATTTCATAGTTCTGTCAGGTGTATCTTTTAGTTCCCTTCCTCAGATGATGATGTTCCAGAATATCTTAAACTTCCTTGGAAAAAAGCAATACAATTGACTGAGTCTGATGACAGTTTGAACAGGTATCCTGTATTTGATTTGGAAACTTTACTGTGTTGATGTAGTTTAAAAAAGAAAAAAATCATCTAATAAACTAGAATATAACTTAAATAATGGAGGATGTGTTATCATATGTTACTAGCTATCATAAGTTGTATGATTGAGACATAAGAAGTAAAGTGTTCACTAAGATATTTTTGTATCTCTATGTGTGTTATTGGTAAACAGATGATTATTCCTCTGTCAAAGACAAGGTTATTGTTTTCTCTATAAACTTATTCCCTCTAGATGGTTAAAATATATTAATGACACTTTTAGGTGAGATGTTTCAAGTGTTTTAGAAGATCTTTTCCCAAATAAATTCCACTATTCCGAAAAGGGCACAGATTTCTAAATAGATAATAGGACAGAGCTTCAAATTTGTTTACCCCTTTTTTACTGTATTTGAATGCTTAAAGGAGCCAGAAGCCCAACTAGACATATTGAAAGGGATGTGTGTCCCAATTATACTTGCAACTAATGAGAACAGTAAAATGGAGATTATTCTTTGCAGCTACACTGAGAACCTTAAACACAGTTTGAGCATTAGTTATCAGACAGGTATTTCTGATGAGACTCTATGACTCATTTAAAAGTGCAGTCCCCACAGCTGCATAATTAGATCCTCAGATGGCAAAGGCAGCATGCTCCAGTGACATGAAAATACTTGCTGGTAATGGCCATTAGTTTACCATTTGACAGTCAACCAAAATACAAAGTCTTGTCAAGGACGTCAAGACTGAAAGATGAGATTCTGTGTGTGAGATGTGTCAGAGCTCTGAATCTTTCCTTAATGCAAATATATGCATTTTTTTAATTGGAAATGTGTATAGTATTTGTGTCATTTGTTTTGGGGTTTTGGGGTTTTTTTCCTGTATGTGTGGATTAGGATTCCCAGGAACAGTTGATACCAAAAAAAAAAAAAAATGACTTTGCTTCTTCAGTTTGCTCTTTGAGAGCAAAACTTATAAAGGGACATTGGTATTTGCCAGTTAGAAAAATAAAACATTTCAAGACAGATAAACTTTAAGAAAGTGATATTCTTAAAGTTATCGGAAAACACTCTTTGTTTATGATAAAATCTCCATAACTAAAAATCGAGACTTTATCATTTTTCACTTACTTAATAGGCCAAACAATCCACATTATCTATATCCAAGTTACATGCTTATACCAAACCTATAGGGTATAAAATAATTGCCTCCTTCAGTGTTACATATATGTTTTGTACATTGTTCTATATTAAATTCATGTTTGATCTCAAATCCCAAAATATGCAAGGGGAAAAATGTATTTACTACAACTAGTTTCAAAAAAAATACTAAAATGAGAGCATCCAAAGACTTTCTGAGAAATTTCTGAGTCAGAATCCATTACCTAAATCCATCAATTAATTACCCAAATCCATATTCTACACCAAGGAGTGATATAACACTTTGCTTCAACTAAGTATCATTGCTGAGTAGAAAAACTGACCTGGGATTCTTATAGGCAGAATCTGTCATTATTATTATCTTTCCCTCCAGGATGTATCTGCAAGTGGAATCTTTTGCTTGAAATAAGTAAAATAAGAAATCACATGTGCCTCAAGGATCACTGAAATATCATAACGTAAATAGCCTGAATTCATTTGCCAATATGAGTTTCAGTTCCCTATCAAAATACAGGCTATAAAATGTATATTCAGTCAAAAATATCATTTAAGGACATTTGAATTTTATGCATAATAATGTTCTCATATCACTACATATTTGAAAATCTTTTTTTTAAATACAGTATGTGAAATGACTATGTTTAGAATTTTGAATCTGCAATATATCCTAGTCAGCTAGCTAGACATCAGTTGCTGTTAAAATGTTTTACCTATAAAAAATAGTTAGGAAAACTTTCAATTGGCTTCTGTATTTTAAAACAAAAATAAAATAACTCCCATTTTCACTTGACACAAAAACTTTGTGGGTTAAGCTTGACAGTGCATTCTAAAATACCATTATTTTCCAGATGTCCAGAAAAATATCAAAGATATAGGTTGTGAAGCTGTTTAGAGAATTCTTTATTGCACCTGAGAAGATGAGAGACCAGGCAGCTGACATTTCCAGTGTCTTCATAACATCTGTCTTCTTCCACAGTATCACTTAACTAGACTTTCTTTTTTTTACCCCTCTGCTACCAACTTCTCATTTCTTTAAAAAGAAGAACCTGGAATATGCATCTTCTACCCAGATTGCCTGATGTTATCTTCAATTTCTGCAGCAATGTACCAACAGTCCTTGACATTTAGTAACTTCCTGTTACATATGCATTTGTTTAGTTTTCAGAAAATAGTTTTCACTTCTTTTAGTCTTCTACAGGGATGACAGTACTGCTTTTGTTCTTTAAATTACCTTGTTTCAAGCTTTTGATCTTTAAGCTATATTCTTACTTGTAAATCATCAGTTTACAGAATAAAGGGCTACATGGTAGGAAACCTTTGATTTGGTAAAGAGCAAGGCAATGAAATAAAATATTATGTTTCAAAGTCATGTTAATTTCAACATTTTTCATGCAGTCTTGCACCATTTTCTTATTCATTTAGTAATCAGTTGATCAAACTCCTCCAGGTTTTCTACTGCAACTCAAGCAACTTGAAAACCACACACACTTATAAAATGATTCTTCTCAACTGATTTTAGGCACCTAAAACCTAGATAGTTTAGAAAATTGTGTGCACCTGTGCTAGTCACTCCAGGCTCTCCATTTAATCTACTAAGAAGAAATAGGCTTCTGTGCAGAGGTACCATCCTGGACACTTATTTTAGGATTTAAAAAAAAAAAAAAAAAAAAAAAAAACCCCAAACAAAACAAAACCAATGAAACAAACAAACAAAAATGACCCAACCAAAAAACCCCAAAACCCCAACAAACAAACAAAACTCAAAAAACCCTAACACACTTTCCTAGAGGTATTCCTTTTCTCCAATTGCTAAGGAGAGACTCTGGTATTTCTAGCACAAAAGCAAATGTCTAACTTAGGTTATCTAAAACAGTTGAATTTTTTCTCAAGTAACTTAGCCCCTTTAAACCATAAGAAAACAAGAACTGCACTGTCCTTGCTTGAGTAGCTGCACTGATTTGATGATTCCTGATGTAAGAAAGCCAAGAGACCCAGCAAACTAAATAGCTCAACTCTGTATTTAGTCAGTTTAACAGAGACAACCAATCTGTATCATGTCAAGAGGAAACAGAGTGGAAATGCAAGCACAGCAGGTGGAAAGATTTTAGATGTTCTGATGTGGCAAAACAGGTGAACACCTTCCTGTGAATGAAAAAGATTTAAAATGCAGTTTCAGTTTACCTCTTTTGTTACAAATAATGCCTCTGTCTTTTTACATCTTTTACAAAAAAAAAAAAAAAAAAGATAAAAGAAGAGCAATTCTTTATTACTTTGCATCTGAAGATATGTGTATATACACACAGAGAAAAACTCATTTTTGTTATGAGAATGTTTAGAAGACACGAGATCATCTTTAAACTTTAAAATTTCTGCTAGATTCATTCATTAACAGCACACTTTGTGCTAATACTTAGTTCTTACACATTAAAAATTATCAATTTTGATATAAAATGTATCAAAGTGTCTTCAGTGAAGTGTTAACATAAAAAAGTATACAAAGTGTGTTCGATATTCTGAATTAGCTCTGTGTAAACCACATCACTGATGCAATGTACGGATGACTATGGTTTGTGGTGGTTCTTGGTAAGATCAAGATGGTCAGGCTTGAGAGCTCTTTGATCAGGTAAGTCAGAAGATCAGTGTCTTTTTTCTTCTACATTTCCCTCACTTGTGCCTAATGTTTTCATGATTTTTACCACCCTTCCACCTTCAGAAGGACTATCATCTTCTCCTGGTACTGCTTCTTAGGGGGTGAGTGGTGTCTTTCCAATTCTTCTGGATTATTTGGTAGGAAGCCCTGTGAATTTGCAGCCCTTTGTGCTTGCACAGTCCTCTGCAATTTATTTTTACTCAGATGCCTCCTACATGCAACTTGTCTTTTCCCCTTTGGTGGTCACATTATTCCCATCCTTAAGTAAAATGCTTAAGCTTTGTGTCTGGCTATGCACTCACAGTGTTACAAAATGTTAACATACTATTGTTGGTTATGTTATTTCAATATGTTTCAATTTGGATTAGTATTAATTATACCCTAGTCAATAAATTTATAATTTCTAGATGCAACAGGCTTCTGTTTAGACTATAGTTATTTGTAATACATTATCCTTGTGCCTGCTGTGGAACACAAGGGTTTCTAAAACCAAAACAAAACCTTTGTGTTTTAGCTGTCCAACAGCATAGAGGTTTTCTGCCAAAGGAGTATCAGCCAGAACCTTTCTAAACAGAGTCAGTAGAAACCTCCAACTTCTGGCCTTCTATCTTGCCATAATTCATACAATTTATCAAGTTCTATGTATGTCTATTTCCTTTTTGCAAAAATGATTTCAAGAATTTTGTCTCTACCTTAGTATAAACTGTGAGGAACAAACAAGCATGCAGATCAGAGCTGTACACTTCAGATATGCTGAGTTCTTTGTCCCTTGCCTATTTTTCTTGCCAGAAAATCTTCAGTCTTGCCAGCTTGCTAAAATAAATCATCTCTATCTATGCTATTGTGACTTGCCTCCCAATTCTCCTAAATAAAAACCAGATTATAGCTTCAGGGACACTTCAGCATCAAAAGCCAAGGAGATTAATGTCTACACTGAAGAGTCTTGGCTGAGCAAAGGTGAATGCTGAATGAAAGGGATGTGGCTGTTTGTAAATTGAAGGAGACTGAAATGGAATGTGGAAATAGAAGTGCAAGTACAAATTAAATATTATGTTTGGAATTCTCTTGACACTAATTTTCCTTTCAGTTCTTGACACTGAATCAACACATAAAATCCATAAATCCAGTTCAGTACCTTCAAGGAAGAAACATTCCCCATGTTTTCCATCTATAGTAATTAGGTACTAAGTGGTGATGTGAGCTACACATTCTCTTTTGCAATTTAAAGAAAAAGAACATGAAATTTCATCCCACAGGTCATCAGTAGAGCTGCTTATACAAGCAACTGAGATTTGCTCAACTAAATCAAGGGGCTTTTTAGTCACAACTAAATCAAGATTTTTTTTTTTTTTATTTAATAAAGAGCTGCAAAACTATTCTGGTTTCTCCACATGCATTGCATAGATATTTTTTTCAATTTTTTTCACAAAACAGTAGAGGTAAAGCAAATCAATCTCTGGAATACTTCACAAATTATGACATTAAGTATTTGCAGTCAGTGTTACATGTTCTTGATATTTTTCTTCTTGGTATTTTTTCTTCTTCTGGCTGCCTTGTCTTATTTAAGTGAGAAGTAAATGATTACAAGTGCCTTAAAAATGCTATGTTCACATTATAAAGCAATTTTGTACAATAGAAGAGGTTCTCTAAAACAAAATACCAAAGATAAAGTGAGTACATTGACAATATATGCCATGTATTGTACGCAATATGTTTTTTTCTTCCCCTTGATTAGGTTTAGTTTGTTCCCCTGCATACATTTCCCCACCATCCTTGTGATTTGAAGTTGTCTAAAAGGACAAATCATGCTTCTTTATGCAACTTCTCAATGCTACTAATTAAACAACATTAGAAAGGCATGAATTACTTAAATACAGCACAGAACATACAGAATACATTTACAACGGAATTAATTTTGCACCTCCTAAATTGCTTTTTATATCTAAATTAGCTTTTAATGTAAGTAGCACTCTAGTATCTTCATTCCAATGATAAGCTATAAGTTGGCACTAAATAAATCCATAAATGTAAATTTTATCAGTAAAAGTAGGATAAAAGTAAGTTTGTGTGGTTTTCTAAAACAATCAGTATGAAATATTATGTGTATTATGTGCATATGCTGAGATAAGGTGACTACTAAAGATACAGGTGCACTCGAAAATCTAGTCAATATGGAAGCTTCCTGAAAGTGTGTGTAAAATGCTTTACTGTATGAAGTTATGGTCTTTCCTTTTTCCACTTGTGTTTATGGGATTGATCTTTTTATGATTTTTTTTTGCTATTTTCTAGCCATGAGAGTTACAGTAATGGAATGATCTTCCCCAGCTGCTTCATAACACAGCATCGGCTGGTTTGTTCCCAGCCATTGTCCCCTTAAAAAGGTGCTGACGGCTCTCGGCCAGGCATTCTGCCCCTGTGCCGCCGCAGCGCTATCCCCCCCCCACCTCCCCAAACGAAAAAGCCGCGAGGTGTAGGGGGGGTAAGGAAAAACCGCAACGGCGCGCGCAAGCTTAAACAATGTTCGATTCCCGGCCGGAAACCAAGAAAATACCTTCAAATATTGCAGAGGCTCTGCTAGGGTGGATTCCCCTGGTCCCCGTCAGTGTTCATCAACATGGGCCTGTATTCCTTCTTTCCCTGTTCTCCCTGGGCATTCATTTTTCCAGTGTCCCCTCTTCCTGCATATAGCACACTGATCCCTTTCCAGAGGCGGCCTAGGACCCCACTTTGGTATTCTAAACCCAGGGTCCTCCCGCAATGCAGCTACTAATGCTCTCTTATCCTTTTTTCTATGTCCAATACTACAGGATGAACAACATCTTTTTAACTTAGCAGCTTCTTCCTTTTTACCCTCTTTCTCTAAGGTTGGACTAGATGATGTTTTGAGGTCCCTTCCAACTCCTAATATTCTGTGATTCTAATAAATAATGTTACTTTTATGTTGTATTTCAACTTAATGTTAGAAACATTGAGTTTCTGGTGATTTTAATGCCTGGGAAAACAGCAGTGATGCAATTCAAAAACATGTAAATTTAGAACCAAGAAATACCTCAAACTTCAGAAATACTCATATTTAGGTTCTCTCCTATGCCGAACTGCATTACAGGCTAAGCCTTCCCACTGTTCTTTCCATGTCCTGTCACCACTAACTTGCTGCCTCTAGAAGCAAGGGGAAAAGTGTTAGGTTACCTGTATCTACCAAATTGTTCCACTGAAGATTTGCATGTAAAACATATGATCTCAAAGGGAAGAAGCTGTTTTATTAGAAAACACAGTGTTTCCTCTAGAACAAAATTATATTAAACATATTCACTCTTACATCTTCCTCGCTGCAGCGCAAGGCTGTTTACAAATTACTAAAAATAACATCTAGCTGTAAATCTAGGTTTAACTTTTTTTAGCCTTAGTTCTATCTCATATTTTGTTGCATCAGCCCAGGTGCTCCTGCCTGCCAGCTCCTGGCTGTACTGCTGTAGGTGTAAAACCATCTTGATACTGTTAGAGAAATGCATGCCTTCTAAGTGAAACCTTTTAAAAGTTTGACAGTCAATTTGAAGACTCACATATATAGTCATTGCAGAAAGAAATAGAGAGAATGATGCATCTTAATACATCCTGTTTAACAGTAAGTGTCTCTGAGAAAAGACATGAATCAGCCTTTGGAACAGCCCACTCCAAAGGCTGTTGAGGAAACCTAGATCATAACATTAGATAAAATTCCTACAATTTTTTAATTTTACAAGTTAATGAGTTGGAACTCACTCTTTATGCTAAAGCTATTATATTTTTTGTTGTTTTCTAACTTGTTCCATGCCTCTTTGTTATTTATTGGTTTCATTCTTAAAACATTGTCTGCCCTTCAGCTGTCTCAGCCTCTCTCCATCAATTTTCTCTATTCTCTCACCATTCAAACAGTTGATTAACAAATGCTGATTTTTATTTCTAAAAAAAGTCTTCCTCCTGTGACCCTTGAAAATTTTTCTAAAAGCTGTAACAGCTAGTCTAGTTCTTGCTTGCAATTTCACAATATGAAATCGCATCAATAATCCATTTATAGCAATTCTTTGAGTCTTCCTTCTGTAATTCATTTAATTCTTCATCACACTGCTACTGGAACTGGAACACATACTGTCCTTCTGGTCTCAGGAATTTCTCAATTTGACTCAGTGACCTGAATACTGGTTTAATGTATTGAAGAAAGGCATGCAAAAACTGTATGTATATTGAATAGCATTTTCCCTATAACTTTTCTAGAATAAACAGTGACATAAATGCATTGACAGCATCTCATCTCACAGGATGAAGTATGCATTCCTAACCAGATCTTGACTCATGTTAAAGGAGAGTGAATGACAGGGAGTGCAAGATTATATCTAAAATCACAATACATTACAGTGTGTAATAATGCACATAATGGATCTGCTCAGATATGAGCTAAGGAAAAATGCAAGAAATCACTAAAATAATGTGCCTGAAGACAGATCACTTACTTCAGTTATGGGTGAGTGTGCTGTTGATCAATTAGATCATGTAACTCCTGCAGACAGTGAGAATAGCAGTAATAAAACCTAAAGCAAAGAGCATATTGCAGAGTGTGCTGACAAGGTCAAATTGATAGTAATGATGTGTGATGGCAGCACTGCAATAAGGTTGTCTAATACTGTATGCATCTGATATTGGTTTTCATTACCTATGCCCTGGAGTACAGTCAGAAGCTCACTAAAATGATAGTGATTGCCCAAAAGGCAAAGGCAAGTAAGTCAGGTAGTTCAATACCTGCTCTTCCTGCAAACTGCATGAAGGCAAACAAAATTGCACCTGATACTAGATCTACAAGGCTTACTACCACTGGGATCAAGTTGAGTTTATACTGCCTTTTATTCATTTTTAAACTGATGCAGTGCTTTAAAGGGTATGCTTAGCGAGTTTATTAAGACAGTCCATCAGAGACTGTGATAGCTTTCTTCAGAACAAGTCTACAATCTACATTTTAAGTATGTACTTTAAATCAATCTGTAATGCATATCAGACACAAAATGTACTTTCATTCTGGAAGCTTGTGCTTCAAGTTAATACTAAGTAGAGACTTAAAAGTTTGGGGTTGTGCCTAGTTTGGATAAACTCCCAATATTTGGGTGTCTAGTACTTTTGTAATGCAGCCTCTTCATCATTCTTTAAAAACAAAATCAAACAAAAAAGCAATACTATGCCTAACATAAAACACTTTTCACCACTCCCTAAAATTCTTCAGTGTCTTTTCTTGACTTCTTTCTTACAAAAGAAGTGATTTAAATGCAAATAGCTTTAGTCTCTACTGAATAAGACATGCTTGTAGACAGAAAGTTTAATGAAAAGTAGAGTGCCTTTTGGAAGGGTATATCAAACATTGCAAAAAAAAAAATGCACCTGGAAGGATACTTCTGGTCTTATCTGATGTCCTCACAGATCATGCAAAATATGCATAGTTAAATAAAATTAAGCAGATAATTTTTCTATGGTGTATTTCTCTGTATGTTTTAGGCATTTAGACAAACAGTGGATTTTGTAATGTGACCATAAATCTTAGAGGTCTTTTCCAACCTTACTGAATCTATGATGAATATAATTAAGGACAACAGGGAAATGGTGCCCATGGCATTTGGATCACCCAGGTGAGCAACCTCAGGTATTCAGTTGTTGCTGAAGGAAAATTCAGCAGTCTGACTCCTGCATGTTTCAAACACTAATTTAACGTTTTAAATAAAGGTTTCTCCGTATCAGATGAATGATACATACAAATTAGAGGCTTCTGGAGAGCTGATTTTAAACTATACATGCATATCCCACTTAATACAACCCAATTATGGTCCTATTTCTGCCCTTCACCAATCCCTTACTATGCAGCACTACCAAGGCTGTAGCTGTAACGACATCTTCTACCGTCATATTAATAACTTTGTTTTCCTATCAATTTCCTGTCCCTTGCCTCCTTCAAAAACTTATTTTAAAAAGTGTGTGGGATCTCTCCTTTCAGTCATTACTTAATTGGGGAATTACAGTCTGTTTGGAGGATCATTACTGGGCATACACATTTAGGAAAGTCAATCTCATTGACATTATGCTTCATGCTTGATACGCTCTCTGAAGACTGATTAAGCTCGTACTTTGCCTGGTTATACCCCTTCTCCTTCCAAAGGCCTGGGTTTGTTGCCAGACTTGTTAGGGAACAAAAACAACAACAAAATCTGAGAAAATCCCACACTACCTTGTGCCCACAAATTCGCAAATAAGAAGATCACATTCATGACCATCTGAAAAATCTGAAAGTTCACAAGGCCATGGTGATACAGGGGAAAGGACTTTTACTAACAGAACTTTTTCTACTTTTACTAACAGGACTTTTACTTTTCTAACAAGGCTCTTTCTAACATGGCTTTTCCTAATAGGTGTGTGTAGGGGGAAAAGTTTCTTTTTCAGCTTTATCACTAACAAGCATGTAGAGGAGAAGATTTATTTGACAGCCTTATCAGCAGCTTTGAAGTATACAGCTTGTAAACCAGCTAAGACTGGGTCTGCTGTCTGGATGGGGACCAAGGGACCACTGAGTGTGCGCAAAGGACTGAGTTCAAAAGTTCAGTCAAGAGGAAGACGTCTTACTTCATCCTGAGGATGACTTACTTCATCCCCACGACCCCTGACGACCACTACCACAAGATACTGCGCTTGCTCAAAGGGGCAGAGACCTTATTTGCATGTGAAGCGGGGACAGATAATGCATATGTATAGGCGAGGTGGGAAATACAATGAATGTGTAATGTTTAGCACTATAAAAAGGTGAGCACTATTGTTAGAATTTGAACACGATTTGCAGAGGAACAATCCCCGTGTTTCCACCAGTGATAAAACATACCTACTTTATAACCATTCTGGCTACAGAGTGTTTATTCCGCACGTCAATGGGACCCAATGGGATACACCCACGGGTACTGAGAGAATTGGTGGATGAGGTTGCTAAGCCACTCTCTATTGTATTCCAAAAGTCATGGCAGTCTGATGAAGTCCCCACTGACTGGAAAAGGGGAAACATAACCCCCATTTTAAAATGGGAAAGAAGGATGATCCAGCAAAATATAAGCCAATCAGTCTCATCTCTGTGTCTGCTAAGATCATGGAGCAGATCCTCTTGGGGGCACTGCTGAGGCAGAAGAATAACAAAGAGATGATTGGATATAATCAACATGGCTTCACCAAGGGTAAATCATGCCTGACAAATCTGGTGGCCTTCTATGAAAAGGTCATGACATCAAGAGACAGTGGAAGAGCAACTGACATCGTTTACCTGGACCTGAGCAAAGTGTTCGACACTGTCCCGCACGACATCCTGGTCTCCAAGCTAGTGGAATGTGGGTTTGATGGATGGACCACTCAGTGGATAAAGAATTGGCTCAATGGCTGCACCCAAAGAGTAGATGTCAATGGGTCCATGTCCAAGTGAAAGCCAGTGACAAGTGGAGTCCCTCAAGGATCAGTACTGGGACCAGTCTTGTTCAACATCTCAGTCAGAGACACAGACAGTGGCATCGAGTGCTCCCTCAGCAAGTTTGCCGATGACACCAAGCTGTGTGGTACAGTTGATACGTTGGAGGGGAGGGATGCCATCCAGAGGGACCTGGACAGGCTGGAGAGGTGGGCCCATGCCAACCTCATGAAGTTCAACAAGAACAAGTGCAAGGTCCTACATCTGGGTCAGGGCAATCCCAAGCACCAATACAGGCTGGGCAGAGATTGCCTTGAGAGCAGCCCTGCGGAAAGGGACTTGGAGATGCTGGTGGATGAGAAGCTTGACATGAGCTGCCAGTGTGCGCTTGCAGCTCAGAAGGCCAACCATATCCTGGGCTGCATCAAGAGAAGTGTGGCCAGGAGGTCAAGGGAAGTGATTCTCCCCCTCTACTCTGCTCTCATGAGACCCCACCTGGAATATTGCGTCCCATTCTGGAGCCCCTATTACAGGAGGGATATGGAAGTGCTGGAGCGAGTCCAGAGAAGGGCCATGAGAATGATCAGAGAACTGGAGCACCTCTCCTACAAGGACAGACTGAGAGAGTTGGGGTTGTTCAGTCCGTAGAAGAGAAGGCTCCAAGGAGACCTTTTTGTGGCCTTCCAGTATCTGAAGGGGGCCCACAAGAAAACTGGTGAAGGACTTTTCAGGAGGTCAGGTAGTGATAGGACTACGGGAAATGGATGCAAACTAGAGGAGGGTAGATTTAGATGAAACATTAGGAGGAAGTTCTTCACCATGAGGGTGGTGAGACAGTGGAACAGGTTGCCCAGAGAGGTTGTGGAAGCCCCATCCCGGGAATCTTTCAAGGCAAGGCTGGATGAGGCTTTGGGCAACCTAATCTAGAGGAAAGTGTCCCTGCCAGGCAGGGGGGTTGGAACTAGATAATCTTTAAGGTCCCTTCCAACTCTGGTGATTCAAATTCAAATTCAAAACAGGAAGTGCATAAAAACATCTTTAAAAAAATCTTAAGACCAATTTGTCAGTATTATTTTTAACCTATGCATTGTTTCTGTAGAAAACTACACATACTGCACATTTATTAGTAAGCATAACATTTAACTTTTTTTTTTTGCCTTAGGTTTTCCTTCTGAAAGGAGTAAAGCCACTTTTTTTAGTATGTGCCTTTATTATTATACTCATAATAGTCAAAGTCAGATCTACACAGATACAGTTTGGAAGTTTGCTAATACCAGTTTATTATTGACAGAGCACTATCCTAGCATCTTCTTTTACATACATTATGCAGCTTTTATCAATCAAAAAGCCTAAAGAGGATTTGTCAGTACTTCATTTATTCTATACACTCCCTTGTAACAGCAGGCATGGTTATGACTAACATAGCCTGCATCAAGATGACTACCCTAAAATGCTGATATTAAAGAGCAGAAACAAATCCACCTTCGTTATGTTGTAGCTCTAAGGTTTTGTGCTGAATAAGAAAGCATGTACACTAAAGCAATACTACAATGTTTGTAATTAGTTCTTCAGTAAGAAATGTACTAAAATTTGCTTTCTTCACTAAAATTTACTGCGTTTTATCAGCTGGCAAATCCTTTCTTCTGAAGCACTGTATGTGCTTCTGTGAAGAACAGAACAAGAGAGAAACCTGCTGGCCCAAACTCTACAAAAATTAACACTTTTTTACTACCTTTATTTTTTCCATTCTTTATGTACTTACCATTAGAGATTTGTTCCATAACAATAACAAAAATACCCAAGGCTCTGAAAATGAGTGGATGCAATAGGTTCTTTCCTGCAGCTTAGAAGAGCTGACTATTAGAAATTGTTTTTAAATTCTGAGGCAAGTAGAAGCAAGAAGAGTAAAAGTTGAGGATATATACATACATACAATCACATCATAAACTACTACCTAGCAGCTTATGTGGTCCCAGAATTGCGGTAGTGAGCTATGAGGCTGCTTATTCAGTACACAGTGCTGTTAGTGTAGAAAGTGATTATTTGTTGTTAATATTTATATACACATATATATCTTATGCCAAAATAAACTAAATCAAATCATCAAGGAGTGCACAGTTCACAAAACTATTTTGTTCAGCTTAATTCTAGTCTCAGGCCAAATTCTAACATTATGCCAAAATATTAGGAATAACAATGACATTATCACATACTGTTGCTTTTCTCACAGGACATTTACTTTATTCTGTGTGTATGGCCACTTCTCAGACAATGAAGAAACAGCAGCTCAGTATTCCCTTATCCTGTTCCTGCAGCATGTCCCTACATAATATGCAAATTTGCACTGAATAAGGAATTATTAATTTCCTCTTGGATTTTTTTATACTGCTTACATCTGTATCCGAGGGCAAGATCTTTAAAAGGATTTAAGGGCTGGATAATCGAAGGTATTTGCTACCCAAGTCTCAGTGGATGTAGTGGGAACTACACCCTGCATAGAAATACTGCTCTGTCTTTGAGGGCTACAGTTCAGGAGCCTGAATGTCAACTAGCATAACCTGTACTGTACCACAGATGCAGCACAAAAACACCTATGGAAGCCCCAAATCCAGTAGCTGCACTCTGCAAACACTGAAAACTTGCAGTGCACCTGAGCCACTACTTCCTGGTTCGTAGGACAAGTGATGTCAGTAACTCTTGCTTTTGGAGGTAATAAGTGTTTCTGTCCCTTGCTGGTTTTTGCACACTACAAGGAGATACCCTGACTGCAAAAATAAGATTCTCAAACCATTTACTCAGTTGCTGTTCAACCCAAGAGGTGCCTAACCTTTACTGGTAACATTTTGGGGGGATTTCTAAGTACTTCCATCAAATTGTTTTGTCAACAATGAACAGACCTTGCCTACTTCTCAGCCACTGCTGAGAATTTAATATTAAGGAATTTAATATTAATGGATTTTACCCATTATGTCACCTGGGGTGAAAAATAGACTTTCTCAGAGATGGTTAACCTCACAGAAAACATAGCTGGGGGAACAGTAACATTTTCTTTTATTGAATAAATTAGTAGTTAGGAATTCTTCTAGGAAATGCAACATTCTCATTAAAAACACTTCTCTTTAAGGGGACTTGAATGCACACTTTCAGAGCCTTCCTGGCTCACACTGATTTAAGATTACAGTTATCAAGATGAAACATTTCTGAGAATAAATTTTATGTACTTCATCTTGAAAAATGCACCTCTACTACATTAAAGCAAAGGCAGAAAAATCAGTGATTTGCTCAATCAGATATTTATAAAAGGTTTTACTACATTTCATAGAGTATTTTAAAAATTTCCTTGTGTTCTGAGTCACCCTCTCTCCCTCCCTCCCTTTCTGTTTCCTTCATCTTTGATGTCTTTCTCATCTTATTATAGGATAGTGACTTCACTATCATGTACAAGTCACAGGCATGAAGGCAGCAGTCAAAAAGGAAAGCTAAACCACCATGAAATTAAAGTCAGCATTAAAGTGCACAAAACCATACGCCTGTAAATGATATGGTGCAATGGGCATACCACAAGACATGCTGTCAGTTGAAGAAAAGCTCAGCCTGTCTCTGGGGTCATAAGAGTTAGTTCATCGTGGTACATCATAGCTGGGAGATCTGAGAGCACCTCCATGCTCCTCTTTTGGGGTCTGGCTGCATGTGGCCTCTCACAAGGATGTACCCAATCCCACTGGAAGAGGAAGCTGTGAGCTGCAAGCCAACAGGGAGCATAAAGACAGGCCATCCAGATCCCCAAAGCACCAGCAGCCCCCAGCACTGCCACCACACACAGCTCAGCTAGAGCTAATGTGATCTGCTCTGTGATAATGGGGGCTTACCAAATGGAGGAACAATAAAATGGAAAAGAGCCCAGAGCAAGGTGAACATGGCGAGATATTCTGCAGTGGATCTCAAGAGGATGAAACCAGGCTTTTCTTCATGGTACCAAGCAATGACGTGAGGCAATGGGCACAAACTGGAACACGGGAAGTTCCAGCAAAACATGAGGAAGAACTACGTAACTGTGAAGGTGACTAAGCACAAGAACAGTTTGCCCAGAGAGGTTGTGGAGTCTCCTCCTCTGGAGATTTGCAACCCATCCAGACACAATCCTGAGTAATATGCTCTAGGGAACACTACTAGAGCAGGGAGGTTGGACTAGATGATCTCTGGTTGTCCCTTCCAACACTAACCATGCTGTGATTCTGTGAAATGTATAACTCAAGTGCCTTGATCAGTATGATTAATACTAGTTTAAGAAATATTCCAATCACCACAAATCAAAAGCAGCAATACTGTATAAGAATTTTTACAGCGTGGATTAATTTTAACTGTTTCTTTGGAAGGAGAAATTGCTCTTAGCATACCTCTGGACACTTTCCATATGGTTATTTCTGTTAGATTTACTCTCCAGCATTACCTTGTACACTGGCCTACCTTGATGTCCTTACTGAACAGGACCACACCCATTCTTCCTTTTTTCTCTGACTAGCCTCATCCATTACAGGTGTTCACATGCCATTTTCATGTATATCTTTCATCCATGCTTCATGACTGCAGGTCCTCCCCCAAAAAAAGATCCTTGGGAGGACAAAGAACTAAAAGAACAACATCTTAGAATTTATGCTACTCCGACAAACTTCTACTATCTGTGCCATACCTATTCCATCCAGAAGGAGGCGGAAGCACATAGAGTTTAAAGGTGGGTTTAAAGGTGGGTTTAAAGGCTCTTCCCAGCCCCCACACACGGCAGTTAAAGGAGAGACTGGATTGGAAGTTAAAACTAAAAACCTGCTTTAATAACAACAGCAAACATAAACGAAAAGAATATAAACATATACAGGACCCAAACACCAAAACCCNCCCCCCCGGGGGGGGGTTTGCAGTGTCCTCGACTCATTCCTTTCAGGTTTCTTAAAGGGACAGTCCAGGCAAGGTGTGTGTCGGGGGGAAACTAATAACGGTATTATGTACGTGGTGGTGGAATATCTTTTTTAGAAAATACAGTTACTGAACAGAATTAATTCTGTTCTAATCCAAACCATAACAATCCAGAAGGAGGCGGAAGCACATAGAGAGTCCAACTGAAATAAAAAAAACTTTATCTGAAAAGAGTTAATTTGAATTCTTCTACTAAAATACAAATCCTTAAATAATTTTAAATAACTAAATAATTAGTTAATATGCAGCACTCTTTCCCATAACCTGCATATTACTTCACCCCCCAAAATTACCTAAATATAGTCTATATTACTGCAACTTTTAAAAAAAACCTTATTTAACGTTCATTATCTGAATTGGTTTTGCTTCTAAAATCCTGAACCACAAAATTCAGCGTACGTTAAATCGTTCATGCACAATGAGGAAACAAAGTAGGAAGGCATTTTATTTAACAGTGGATAATTTTTTTTAAAAAAAGTTTTATCTTGCTAGCTAAAGCAAGATGAGACGTTTTCTATTAACTAGGCTGGGAAGCCTTAGGGGCCACTGAAAGCCTTTTAATTGCATATTTAATTAGAAATGTGCTACAGAGCTGTTGTTGAGCTTTTCTGAAGCTCACAACTCCTGACAAAATGTCTGCTTTTAAGCCATTTTGTCTCTTAAAATGTTGTCTAAAAAGTAGGTTAGACAGAAGCAGCTTTAATTTTGACTGTTTCCACTTGAAAGGGATTTTACTGTTTTACCAATCCTACTAAAAAACCGAAGTGAAATGATATCTTCAAAAGTAAGGGTTTCCAGGTAAAATAAGACCTCTAAAAGAATAAACTTGGAAGATTCTAACAGTTTATTGTTCTGCCTACCTCACCAGCAACAGTGGCAGACGAAAGAAGGAAAGAAGAAGGGAGTTATGTCTGGCTACTGCTGGTACAGAGTTTCCAAAAGCAAATTACCAGTTAATTTATCTAGCTGCCAGTGACTGGTGCTGAAGAGAAATCATTTTATAAATATTTCCTTTATGTGCTGAGTAGAACAATATTGACAGCACTGCCTGCAATTGTTAGGGTTCCCAGCAGTTGCTCTATAACCTGGACAAAACATGACAAGCCCAGTATGTCCTCTGCCCAATGCTCAGTTACACTACTTTTATCAAAAATGCTGTCTGACAGAAGTTTCCTTGAAATTTAGGTTGCCTCAGAAGTGCTAGCTTCCCCTGAGGTAATTTAATGGATAAAGGAGGGCAGCCCCAACAACAGCTGACAACACTTCCAACTCCCAGCATTGCAAGTATGAATACACATTAGTTATGGATAGATAAAAATGCTTCTGAAACATAGGCTAAACCAGTACAGTAAGCTGTTGTTTTTTTAATGAAACACAGCATTTGAATAAGTATAGTCATTTAACAGAAGAATGGAAAGCTTTTTTGTTGCTTTACATGACAAGCCCTGTTTTCAAGGTAGTTTGCATTAAATAAAATCTTAGAAAAATTCCATTTCTGATGGTAATACAATATCTGGGCACCACTTGCTGGATTTCACTAGTCATGAAAAGCATAGAGAAAGCTATCTCAGCAGACATACTCCAGGGAATCTCAAGTCTCTAGTTGCATTATTGAGTGAGGATGAAATAAGGACAGAAATGCATTAGCACTTTCATGTACTTCTAAAGCTTTGTGACCACTAATGTGATGTCAATTTTGGCAGATTTCTGGTTTGTGTGTATCAAAAGACATTTGCACATTCTCTTTCCTTAACTGTAGTGTCTGGTATAACACCTAATTTGATTATTTAGTTGTCTTCCAGCATATATTTATTTTTTAGTGCAAAAAAATCACACTTTTAATTAACTACCATATATTTCTAAGTGAACCACATCCATTCATTATGATAGTTCATGTGTTTGCTGATAGAACATGGAAAATATATTTGAAGAGTGGGAAATAAACTTCACTAGAAATAATTTGATTTGAGGAAACAAGCTTGAATATCATGCAATCCCAGCTCTTATGAGGCATTCTCATTTAATTCCTCTCATCTGCTATTAATTATCAAACTTATCCAAAATGCAATGCTATTAAAAATATTCAGCTTTACATCTAGATGCTCATAGACTAATCTTTGAGGGTAATAATACTTCTAATTATCTCCTGCTCTCAATTTATTTGTTTATTTATAAATGGTGACAGTCTTTGTGTTTACACCCTAACTCCAACAGTAGAGACTAAGCAAATGTTTCAGACTTGGCTATGGAAAAGAGAGAACTAATTCTGGTTGGTAAAGGTGTTCACAGAGGAGCCAGAAGTGACTTGTATACTAATATTAGCTACAAGAACAGTATTCATGTTTTTAATCAAGATTTATACAAACTGAAGTTACAGATTTGACAGGGGTTTGTGGAATTAGAGTAAGGCTACTTTATTCATAGCTTTTCTTATGGAATCAGGGTAGTATATATTCATTCTTCATTCCTCCACTCTTAAGATTAACACAAGTGTGTAGAGTTCAGTCTTGTCACTTGATACACAAACTTGTAAAACACAGGTGTGAGGTAAGATGAGTTCCATTGTGATCAGTACTCCAGTGATATTTAGTTCTGTGTTTCCACATCAAAACCAAAGAGAGCTGATTCTCTAGATTTTCCCAAAGTCCCGAGGGAAAGCTGGCTGGTTTAGTCTAAATCCCATTAAAAGACATGATATGGCCTAGCAAGAAAAATTCTTTGAAGTAGTAGCTGATGGATATGACTACACTTTCTGCTGAAAGCACCTGGCAATGATGTTCCAAGGCTATGGACAGTCCTAAATATTTTCTAGATTATTGTTATCATGGATGCACAAATACCTATGGCGGCTGAAGAAACCTGAACTCCAAGTGGCCACAAGAGACTCAATTTTTCCACAGTACCTTTCATTCCTCCCTCATGTTTCCAGCCAAAGTTAAGTTTCTCTAGCACTGTCTTGGTAGGATAACCCTTTTAATGGCATGTTTATATATGTGGGGATCATTATACAGTAGATATTACACAAAGAGAAATTGAAAGAAGGACCAGGTGATTATGTTTGGCTTTAAGAGTTTACTGAGAGAGAGTAAAGAAAATTGTCTTAGTGGGCTCTAATATAGGGACATCCAATGTATCTACTGAAAACCCTTTTGCAAAAATCACCAAATAGAGTGCAGTATCCACTGAAAAGGCAAGTGCAGTAAACTACCATCTGTCCCTATCCTTTTCATTAAAAGCTATAGTGAATGAGCTATCCCACAAAAGAAAGATCCACTGGGTATGTTATTGCACCACAGAAACAGATTTAAGAATCAGTCGCTGTTTTTATCTCAAATATTTTTAATCTAGATTGACATTTTACAGATGAACAATGGAGAATGAGACACAGTTGAAAGCACTATGAATAAATGACGATGTTTTACTCATTTCATATTAGTTCCACATTCTTAAGCATTTTACTAACCAAATTAGTTAACATATCTCTGCTCATAAAATTTAAAATAAGAAATGTCTTAAATGATCAGGATTGAAAAGCAGGCTGGATACTTGCCATACTGGCCTGGACTACTGGCATATTTTATCCAGTGCTACAACATTCAGCTTTACCAGTTACAGATAGACAAAACAGTGTCCTTACTAAAAACCACTCTGCTTTCAAATAAGACTTTGTTTATCTCAAAGATAGAGACTCACAATTGGGAACAAAAATCAGCTTCAAGTGTTGAATACAGATCCTTTAAGGCTTCCCAGATTGTCTTTCTCTTTCATTTAGAAAGAAATATTGTCTTAAGATTGGATTAGATCATCTTCCATGGCTTGTCCATAAAATTTAAGAGTACTCTGTTCACTTGTGTTGTTTTTATGGTAGGAAAAGAATAACTATTTTTACCTATTAAACAGGCTGAGCAGCAATGCTTCCTATTTTCAATTCTTCCAAACTGTTCTGGATAAAATCAGATGATTCTATTTCCATTTTTTTCCCTACTGTCTCTGAAGAGAGATGAAATCTTGCAATATTTTTCTTGTCCTTAAGGTTGTTCCATGGCTTGTGAAACATGTTTCTTGTTTTAAGCGGCTTCAGGGAAGAGGTAGGTGCTTTTGAATGCCTGACCATTGCACAAGGAATGATGGCCTGACATCAACACACAAAAGACACTAAGGGTATAGTTCACCTACAGGTGAATGGAATCTACAAAGAATTAGAGGGCATCAAAAATATGTTAAGAGAAAAGTAAAGAAACATACTTCTATATAATATTTAGACATATGGAAAGAGATCTGAAATTATATGGAATCTAAGGAAAATCTGAAAGAATTTAACACAGGAGGTGATGCACAGTGGTATGTCTGTCAGTCCATTGCATTTTCAAACAAAGTTCTGGATACTCAATGACAATTTCTACATTTTTCCTTTTTTTTCCCTTTTCTGGCAGCACCCAGCTTTTGCCTTGCAAGGAGAAAGGCTGTATGCATCACAGAACCTGCAAGAACCCAAAAAGAGCGAGAAGCCTTTCCTTTTCCAAGAACACTGAACAAGGCTCCTGTTCCTATCTAATAGTTTTTATAAAGTTCCCATTTTGCAGAGACTGACAGCTTATGATATGAAAGGTACCAGAATTCTTACAGTAAAGAGCTCAGTAGGAGTCCTGCAAACTGAGACACTATCAATCCAGTATGTGCCAGGCATGCTGCTTCATATGTAATGCCCAGTATTATCTTTTTGCAAAGCAGCAGATCCTGAGTCAACAGGAGCTCAGTGGCATACTCATACCCTGATTACTTAATTCATTAGAACTGCTAGAGAAATGATAGTAAGCTGAACATACAGGTTTATAAAAGTTCATATAATCTATGTATATCTTTGTAGGTATGCATGTGGGGAGGTAGGTAGCTCTGTATATAGACCTATGCTTCATGATATGTTATAACTAATCTTTTTTCAAATTCACTTCCTTGATATCAAAGAGTCTGCTTGTAACCTAAGTGATCTTGTTATTTAGCCACGTCCTCTATGTCACAAAACTGTATCTGACTTCAGCAACTATTTGCAAGGAGGAGCTCAGAAGAGCCAGTGATCTGCTTTTCTTCATCAGTGTGAAGTTTTGTCAGTGCTGGTTTCCTAGCATCTTTGAGACAGTGAGGTGCAGTACTTGAGTTTTAACTGATTTTTCATCTTCCCTATTTAATTAAAATACAAGTTACCTGATGCACCACAATAGAGAGTTTACAATATGCAAATGCATTATCAAAGTTGGTTGCAACTTTTGTAGTTGGAATAAAGGATTTCTGTTCCGCAGTGTCACATTTGTTTCTTCCTTCTATCCTTCTGGAGGTTTCAGATTTTGTGACAAGTCTAAATTTCAGATGTAGTAACCCTTTTTGACTGTACAACCCCATTTTGATGACCCAATCTCATGGAAAAGTAGTTATATTTTTCTATACACTCAGCAATTACAGCTTTGCATAACTATGTAACATACCAATAGATTGTTATGTTATTGCATATGTTTTTTTGGTAGGAGATATAACTTTGTAATAGATTTTCTTCTGGTGTGTTTTTATTTAAAAACAGAAAAATTAATTTTAAAACTTAGAAGTGTTGGGTTAATAGAAACTGATACTTATGGTAGCATTCTAATGACTATAATTTGTCCACTAAGGGCCTAAAATGCATCAGAGTGGCTCTTATATATAATAAGAAAGATAACTTTTATATGTATTGATATCTTTAACCCAAATCTGAATCATTTAAGATTTTATTTATTCTTCACTTGATAATTCTCCCCTTATTTCTCATATCATGCCATTCGAGATAATTAAATCAAAATTATGTATGTATACAAATTTTCACAAACAGTATATACTAATTATTTGTTTGAGAGTAAAGAGTTTCTGGAGGGTTTCTTGATGAAGAACCAGATGTTCACTAGGAAAAATAAATGCTGTCTATTTTTGTAGGAAATGCCAAACCAGCATCTAAAGTCTTGGGACACCTGTTTTCTCCCTGAACAAGAGCTGCATGGATAATTCATGACCTCTTGTTTGGTCTCAGTGAGCAAGAACAGATCATACAAAGGAGCTGTCACCCTCAAACATGTTTGCTGTGTAAGTATTTGACCTCTGAAATGTAGTAGAAGGAGAAATACTTTCCCTCTTTCCTGCTCTGACTGATACTTCCAGAGCAAATGATGGACTAATTAAGGACAATATAAAAGAACAAGGCAAATTAATAATCTGAATTCCAGTAGCACTACACAGGATACTGAATCATGCGATGAAATGTTTCACTTCAGAGAGTAAAGAAATATAATTTTACTTTGAAAAGGAGTAAGAGTGGTTGCTTATGCAAAACAAGCCTATAAAATTTACTACTGTGACAAGTCTAGAAGCTATGGTATATTTAATAGCAAATTAATAGTTATATTAATCTTAGACTCCTCTAAAGGAAGAGTGCACAGTGGGAAGCAAAATCCCAAGAGGAAGTCATGTCTGACCATCCTGATAGCCTTTTATGAGGACATTACCAGGTGGATAGATGATGGGAGAACAGTGGATGTGGTTTATCTTGATTTCAGTAAAGCGTTTGACACTGTCTCTCACAGCATCCTTGCAACTAAACTGAGGAAGTGTGGTCTGGATGATCGGGTAGTGAGGTGGCCTGTGAACTGGTTGAAGGACAGAAGCCAGAGAGTCGTGGTCAATGGGATGGAGTCTAGTTGGAGGCCTGTGTCTAGTGGAGTCCCTTAGGGGTCGGTACTAGGACCAGTACTTTTCAATATATTCACTGAGTTTTGCACCTGGGAAAGACCAACCACATGGTAGGTTGGGGACTGACCTGCTGGAGAGCAGTGAACGGGAAAGGGATTTGGGGATCCTGGTAGATGGAAGAATGACCTTGAGCCAGCAGTGTGCTCTTGTGGTCAGAAGGGCCAATGGGATTCTGGGGTGGATTAGAAGGGGTGTGGTTAGTTGTCAAGAGAGGTTTTTCTCCCCCTTCACTCTACCCTGGCGAGGCTGC